>JAPMLY010001360.1:0-106075 GCA_026401115.1 Tetraselmis chui
GGAGAGAGCGCGAGAGAGAGAGAGAGGAGCGAGCGCGAGAGGGGGGATAGAGAGTGTGTGTGCTTGTATGTGGAAATTATCTTGGACATTGCATTTCAGCAATTCACAGTGAAATAAGAAATCGGCACAAATTCTCACCATTGACGGCATGTTTGCTGTGTGTTCGCTGAACATAGGAAATATTTCTGGGTCCACTAGCATTTTGAATGCTGTGGAATAAGCATCCATGTTCGCTGGAGCACCGATGAGAATCAGGAGGGCAGTGGTCAGAACACGGATTAAGTGAGCAGGTCTTGCAACATGCAAATATGTAATAGCCAAAGCCACCGGCGCTAAAGCTAGGCGCAGGAAATCCTCACCCAGGTTGCTGAGGAGAGCGTAGTGCAGTTGGGGGTTAATCATCAGCTGTCCACTTGCAGCTATTCCTGAGACCGTGCCGCGCTGTAAAGCTGCCGCTTCCTGGAGCAGCGCAGGGAGAGGCGGGCCTTCACTACTAAAGTTCGGTAAGGTAGTGAAGAGGACTGAAGGTCGGGTTTGTTTAGACAGCTGGTGAAGCGGGTTGGGTGTCGGCTTCATCCCCTCGCACCTTCATCCTCTGGAATATCAATAGGGAGGTTACTTTCTGGGAGACCTCTGTGTTTTGCAGCGGACGCGACGCCACAGCCATTGTCTCCAGTAGTGCTTGGACCATCGTGGTGTACATACCAATAACCTGGCGGACGAGGGGCGCGAAATAAAGCTCAGCCAGGCGACCTTGAGAGAGAGAGCATGGCCAACGACAGCACTCGGCAGTGAATCAGGCGAGTAATCGACGAAGAGCATACCTGGTCGTATGAGAGCGTGCGCATCATCACAGCCTGGCGCAAGGCCTCGATGTTCTGAACGTTTACTGGCTTCATTTCCTCGTACAGTGTGAATGCCTGATTACACGCGGCAGGAGACAGAAATAATTCGGACGACAGCACTTCTCGTACCTTTCAGCACTGGCCTCCAGCAGCAGAGAGTGTACGAGATTAATGACCAAACAGTGCAGACTAAGAAGCGTACACTTACATCTGCAAGCTTTCTAAGCCTTCGGTTAGTTGTCTCATGGAAGCTTGGCAGCTTGTCGCACATTGTCTGTCCAAAGCTGGCGACATAAGTCACGCTGGTAGCAAGGGGAACATGCAGTGGATTAGCGCGGTGTACAGTCTCGGTTCCACTGCGACTTCCCGGTTGCACGACACGAATTCCGGTTCATCACTACCACTTCCAAAAACCACTGCAGCCGGGTCGGTCTAATTGAGCTATCGGGATGAACTACTTACCAAGCAGCGTGGAGTTGGATACTCCCTAGTGACGATGTTCGACTAGCATGACCTAGGTATCCAACCATTCGGACAACATATGCGCTGCAAGAAACGAACCCCCCGATCCCCCCCCCCCCCTCCTCGCACAGACCGTACCTGTTGTCGTCCAGCGCCAATACTATGGATGAAGCAAAAAGTACAACAACCCCGAGCCGGTACACAGCCGCGATATCAGACAAGCAGGGCAACTACCACCCAATTTCGTCGGTAGCACAAGGCCATGGAAACGAACAAATGAAACCATAATTGGGCACAGCAAGATTGTGGAGCTAGGTGAGAAAACGGAAGAAAACAATGCTGATACAGGTACTAAACTCCAACAAATGTATCACGTGACACAAGTATCTGTATTCCAGGAGTAGACAGGGCGGCGCACTGCACCTTGCACCACGCTCGGCTTGTAGGGCGTGCACTAATCCTGCGGCCGAGACGAGAAACCGGCAAACCGTCTCTACCTGGAGCCGCTCTAGCTTGTTCTGTCTCGTCCCGAAGGAAACGGTGGAGTCCCCTGATAAAGAACCCGCACTGGCGTTGGAGGCACGATAGGAAAAAGTTGGCCGTTCTGTGCTGTAATTACCGGAAGCCGCCCCAGGATTGCTTGTCCTACGGTCAAGAACAAGTCTCGAAAGGCCCATAGGTGGATAACTTGTCTCCATCTGAGATTCTGACAAGGAGCATCGCCTGATAGTCCGCGGGATGGCGACTTGACTAGCACTCGGTGCACTATTCCCCGGATTATTTTCCATGTGATGATTCCGCGGTAGCACCGTCTCAGCCAGCACAGAGCCCGTACTCAAACTACTTGAGGTGGTTGCAGGCCCACAATCTCCGATCAGGGCGGTACTCAAAAGACTTCTTGAGCCTGAAGACATTACAGCCTAACCACTATTTCAGAGAGAAAGAGGAAGAGCGGGAGAGTGAGTCAGAGAAGCGAATACACTGCAGGCGAGGGCGCAACAGGCGCTATCATCGCTGGTGGAGGGTTGTCAGGGATCCCTCCCAACAAACATGAGTCATGACTAGATCACGACCCGTTAGGTCTTCCACGATACTTTCTTTTTTGGGGGATGTGCGACGAGAATTCATGCAACGTCTTTCTGCTGCTCTTCATGGCACTCTGGGTTCTTATCTCCGCGACGCTTTTCAGGAAGGCAGTGCTGATGCTGTGGCATGCCTTCCTGTTCCTCGGGCTTAGGGTTTTTTCTTCCTTTCTTTCTTTTTCTTGCTTGGTGGCCTCCACTGCTTTTTCTTGTAAGAAAATTTTGAATTGAATATACTTTCTCGTCCAAGCACCAATATATATATATATGAGCGGTATGGAGGAAGCGATGAAGCGTACCTGTACGGGGTACCTGTACCGATACCTAACTAATCATCATCAATATTATAATAGTAGCCCTGTGACTCGGTTATCATTCTGACAGCGGGGAAAATTAATAGCCCAGCCCGACGACAGCACGGTACTTATAATTTGGGTTCCTGTCTCCGCGATGCTTTCCTGAGGGGCAGCAGTGCCGATGCTGTGGCATGCCTCCGCCCTGTTCCTCGGGCCCTATATTGTTGACCTGTGGCGGGGGGTTTTCCTCCTTAAAATCTAACTTTCCGGGGGGGGGGGGGGGGGGGGGGTTTGATTGGCGGTCACCGCTGTTTTCTCTTGTATTTTGTAAGAAACTGTAAAAAGTTATTCGGGATGACAGCATGAGTTTACAGAAATTTACCCTAGGGCACGTTTTGCCAAAGATGTCAGCTTGCTTACAATACAGGGTTGTCCGCTCGTTCCCAAGCACCGCAAGCCTCGAAGCGGGGAAGCTCCGAGTCTAGAAACTCGAGTTGGGCCGGCGTCGCGTCGAGCATAGAGATGCCGTGGTTGAAGGGCTTGGGGCGTAGGCCGTGCTTGAATTTTACCCGGACGCCATGGCGGATCCAGTTTAGGACTTGGCCGCTCGCGCCGATGCGCTCCCACTCCCGCCATCTTCGACGCACGCGGTGGCGCATGTAAGAAGATGTCGGGGAGCAGGAATCGGCGCGGCGGGCCACACCGTCATTTCTTGGTCGTGGGTTTAGCCGAGTCGGTCGGCTTGGGAGGCGCGATGGCGCGGGCTGCCGCTGCTGCTGCTGCTGTGGCTTTGCGTTTGTCGGCGGCGGCCTTGCGGGCTCGTGCGTCGGGACCGGGGGGCCTGTCCGGGGTGACTTTGGCGAAGGCAGCACCGGCGGCGGCCTTGCTGGCGGCGTGTAGGCTGACTTCCAGCGTGCGGTCGACGAAAGCTTGTCGAAGCGCATCCAATGTGCCGGAGACCGCGGTAGGGCGCGGTCGGCAAAAGCGCTCGTGGGCCAATTCGGCAAAGACGCGGTCCGCATCCGTGCTCGTTTGTCCGCCCTTGGTGAGGCGGAGGAAGCCCAATCTAGTACGGGCGGCCTCCTCCGTCGCCATGTGGGTGCGATGACCCGCTCGGATGAGGGTAATCGCTGCCGTCTGCTCTGTCGATAAAGGTGGGCCCTGTGACAGCGTGTCCAGAGCCTCGCCAATTGCCGCGTTGGCGCAGCTGTCGAAGAAGGCATAGCACCCGATGTGTAGGTACTCGTCGTAGGCGGCTTGGGTGCGCTTGTCGCTTAGAGTGCGGGCGGTGTCGTCTGTGAGGGTCCACAGACGTGGCTCGTCGATGTCACGAGGGGGACGTTCGAGGCCGGCCGGGATGACTTCGCCGTAGTAGGTGAAGTCGACGAAATCGGTCGCGGAGGGATCGGGTTCGTCGTCGAGCAAGTCGATAGGTGGCTCAGGGGCCGCCTTACCACCCTCCGTCGCTGTGGTCGCGTCGGTGGGAATGGACTGTTGTTGATTAGTAGCAGCAGGTGTGGCTGTCGTCTCTCGGAGCTGGGCGAGTAAGGCAGCGTTAGCCGCCAAAAACTGTTCCGTTATCCGTTGTTTTGATGCCAAAACTGCCGTACGAATCTGTTCGGCTGTGCGTTGTTCGAGTGAGGTAGCGTGAGGGTCGGCCGCTGCGGCGGATGTAGACTGCTCAGGCTGCATATTGGGGAACGCTGTAGCTGAACGAGGGGAAGTGTCGCGTGACGCTCGAGTGCGCATGGGACGAAAAGTAAGATTGACACCCTACTCGACTACGAGAGTCGAGACTGCATTCGCGCGAAGCCTAGATTGGCTGAGCGCGAAAGCAGAGAGTGCCTAGGCTCGTGGCTAGCTACGGCTTATAAGGCACGGGCTAGCTAGAGCTGACCGTTGGGGAAGTCGTTGGTCGTTGGCTGCGTCTAACTGCTCGGGCAAGGTGGTTGCCCTGCAGGTGAGACGCGCCGTTAATTAACGGTAACAGTAACCGCTAGAGTTACTGTCCCGTACACATGATATTGGATATACAAACCTCTAGATTCAAATCAATCTGACCATATAATAGCAGAGCACGGACAGTACGGGTAGAAAACAATCCTTACCTGTCTGTCGGAGGCATGTACTTAACGGTTTTGGCGACCTGCGGTGGTTTGTCGACCGGCCCTAGCGGTGCCGGGAATGCGATATTCGGCCCTAGCGTCCGACCAGATATCATCAACCCTTCATTGTAGACAATGCAACCGCCTCCTCCCGATACCTGCCCGCGGATAGCGCATGGCGAGCGCGCGATGATATGGGCGATCGGCGGAAAAGTCTGCTTCTCGACTAGGCACCTTTGAAAACACGATGCTGCACGACGCGAGCCGGTAGCTACTTGCCCAAAATCCACACGACGGGGCTGTCTACACCTAGGCTTCGGGTTCTTGGCGGTTTTACCCCGAAAGGATGGGTTGTGGCCTTGCGGAGGCCGATACAAGGTGGCCGATATTTTGTCGACGGCGGTTGGGCAAGACCACGTAGCCTATCAACGTTGTCGTGTGAGGGGGAAATTAATAAGCTTTTGTCACTCGAGCGAGCCAAGGGCAAGGGCCGGCTCAGCTCCGACGAGAGTGCACAGTTTTTTTAGCTTTTATGTATGCCATCGTGACATTCCGTGTATCGCGTAATGTGCGAGGCGAAGCACGAACCGGTAGTCACCGCTAAGACATATAGCAACCACGTAAGCTGTGCACATGCAATCATGCCTTGCGGGCGTACCGTTTTCATGGCTGGGTGTTCTCATGGCAGGTCTATAGGCTTGGTTGGGTGCCTAGGTAGGGCATTGGAAGCATTACAAATACGAGCTTCCGGGGGACGCCGCGGGGACGTTTATGTCACAGCCAACCTATCATTTGACTTGTTGCTAGGGGAAAATCTCTCATGGGAAGCGTTCAAATAGTGAAAAGTGCGTGTAGTTATGTAAGCATGCTGCAGTAGAATAGTCGCTACGCGGAGATTGAAAGAAAGAAGTTACAATGTGAACTGTCATGTCACCGCCCTCTATCGTAATAGACTATTTATAGTCTAGCGAAGCTCGCCTTCGATCTCGTCACGCGTCACGCTTCCCCATGCAGGTGTCGACGTGTCGACGTCCGTAGACATTCGTAGGCCAAATTGTGTAACCAATTGGCCTCGTGCCTAGCGTTTTGACGCATGGGAGAACTCACAATGCGTTCTATACGCACCGGGAGGTACATATTCGTACCGTACTGCGAATAGTGCCCTCGAGCTTAACAATGGCAAGTGTAACTTCTAGTACACTACATCCGTGGAAAGTACGGTATAAATATGGCAGCGAGTACTTGTACTATTTCTGTAACGTACTGTCACGGGACATTACTCGCAACATTTAACTGGTAAATATGTCGGTCGACCACGCCCACGACATTGATATTTTGGTAGGAGCTGCTTAAAATGAGCAACCTCAAGCAAATACACAGCTTTGTGACTATTGGACTTAGCGTCTGAGTGTGGCCCGTCAATAAACAGCGATTACAACGGTGGTCACTTATGCTAGATTTGGTTACAAGTGTGATGAGGGCGAAAACACACACGCAAAGAAGCGCACCACGTTAAGCTACTTAGGCGGCAAGGCGTTTTTGGAGCCTCTTGTGTGAATATTTTTGGTTTTCATCCCCCTTTGTGGCTTTTGAATTTACAGTCGTCGCCGGTGGCGGTCCATTAAGCCGAGCCGAGCGACACTTAATTGTGTTCGGTTGTACAGTCCGGTCCGGGGTTCCTCATCGCACGGTTAGCTTTTACCATCGGAGTCTTGTTCTACCCTCATAAAACCGGCCAACTAAGGGTCCTCAATGCTCATAGACCTCGTTTACGGGTTTTAGGCCTAGTAGATGGCGTTACCACCCGAGTGGAAGTGCTAGTGCCTCTCGCCTATACGCCCGTCCGCCCCAAAACCCCGACCATGGTGCACGAGCAACACCTTGACCCACGCTTCGGGCTAAACCGTCACCAAGCCCGTCAGCCACGCGCATAGTATAGGGCGTATACGCTTCCAAAAAGCATAAACATTGTCATGGAAGGACCTTAGGCGGTTCTTCACGGTCGTGCCTAGCTAGCACGTCAAGGCGGCATTTGCACTTACTGATGGTAGATTTGCGTTGGCGTACAACGCCGCCACTACTCCGACCAACCTAGGACTTATCTAGGGCAAAGTTAGGAGTCTAATGAAAACCTAGCCAAACTGTCAGGGTCAAAAACGCCCGGCAAGGCTTTTTAAAAATAGATTTTTCTGAAACCGTACTTACTACGGTATTTACCGCCCTGACTGCGGTGCCCTTGTATAAAGAGTTACTGCTCAAAACCCTAAAAACTATCTCAGATGTAGCCCTTATCTACTTGCCGGTTGGACCGAGCTAGAGGGGCATGGTATCTTTTTAATAGTAAAAGTGAAAGTGATGCGTATTGCTGACATACAAATTACCATTTCTAGTTTACAGCAGCGACAACACGGACACCTCTATTTTTGCTGCGAACTCAGAAACCCCTTATTCGCCAAGGCCCTCATGTCTTTTCAAATAGTTAAAATCTTTACAATAGTCTATGCGTTGTATATCCGTGTCCCCTTTTTTCAATGTCCACGTGCCTCCTCATCTTTCGTGGATGGTGGCAAAGTTCATCCAAGAACCGGCCTTAAACGATGTGCATGGTAGATATAAGTAGGGAGGGAAACCCTAACTACCCGGCACTTACATGTAGCCCTTACCCTCACGCTACCCCATGTCACTAGTTCAACACATCCGAAACTCGGGGATAGCTGAGCGGTATAATACCACCCCCGGGTTTGAACTCGCGTCACTAATAGATATGAGTAGTATCGCTTGGAATCAAACAGCTCAACATATAATCTTTCGAGGATGGTGGCAAAGTCCACCTAAGAACCGGCTCTAAATTGTGCACATGTAAGAGACAAGCGTGGAGGGAAACCCTAACTACCCGGCACGTTCCTTATGTGCCTTTTCATAATTCTTTTTGTATGTCCGTGTACTGATGCTAGTACACGGAGCGCGTCAATAACAAATTTTAGCAGCTTCTACGTTGTTTCTTTTGCTAATATGGACCAAACATGACAGACCTTTTGCCTCAAGTGGAATTTGCGTACAACGTTACTCGTGCGCTTGGAATTGAACACACTCCCTTCGAGGCCAATTTCGGGTTTTCTCTTGAGGACTTCCCTCACCTACTATTCAGCATGCGACCTTCAATTCCTGTTTCGCAAGATGCATCATAGCGGTTAAGATTGTTACAAGAAGTACACTCTTTGGTACGCTCCATGTTACATCTACACAAAGATGAGATGCAAGCTCATTTATAACCGTCGACAGCCCCACAATTTGTTCGAGGAGACAAGGTGGCCATTGTTACGAAGAACCTCTTCTTACGTGGGCAGCCTAACAAAGAGCTGCGTGATCGACAGCTTGGACCTTTTACAGAGGAGGAGCATAAATGGAAACTGAGTTAAAACTTCCAACGACAATACGCCTGCACCCCGTGTAAGCCTCCGCATCAAACATCGATGTATTCATTGCATCATGATGCGTCTGCCGCATCATCCGCATCAATGCGTCCATGAATTAGTGCTCAATTTAATCAATGCGTCCACGAATTAGTGCCCCATTTGATCAATTCGTCCATGAATTAGTGGCCCATTTAATCAATGCGTCCATGAATTAGTGCCCCACTTAATCAATGCGTCCATGAATTAGTGGCCTATATAATCAATGCGTCCATGAATTACTGCCCCATATAATCAACGCGTCCATGAATTACTGCCCCATATAATCAATGCGTCCATGAATTAGTGGCCCATATAATCAATGCGTCCATGAATTAGTGGCCTATATAATCAATGCACAACGAATTACATGTACATTTTTGGAACATCGACCGCATCGATGCATCTAATTCATTATATTCAGATATAGCGATAATTTGTATATCATTCTTTCACGTACACATTTAATAGATGTACTAAGTACATGGTACGGATGTGAGAAATGCCGTTGAAAGTTTACTGCTTCTCACGCGTCTAAAGCTACGGTAACCCGTAGTTGAGTCATACGCGTTTAATCGACGATGATTTGAATTTTGAAATGGGCGTTGACTCCACAGACGCGACCTGTCACCTCACTCACCTGTGGTCGACGTGCATTGACGTTTGTCACACGTGGACTACGGCATGTCTTGCAAACCAATTGCACCGTCCGATGTGCGTGAGTTTCAAATTAACGGTCACATTTGAGCCAAACTTGGATTGCGATTGTTTGTTGTTGTACAATACGCTCACACTATACTCTTACGCTTCACCCGCCGAATGTACGCGCCTCGCCAAATCTGTGGTCATATTGATAATAAAGAGTTTGAAAATTTGAATTACATCGAGGGCGAGAATTACCGGGCGTTGCGACGACGTTTAATACAAATTCTGCACAGCCATGGTCAAACCATCATTATTCCCCCGATAGCCGTCGCCACACAGTCCCTACAACCGCGGTTTGTTTTCGAAAAAGCTGCGACAATGCGGAAACGTGGCCGCCCCCGACAAACTTTGCCTCAACAACAATCACTGAAACCCCAAGGCGCTTCCGAAGGCCCACTGCGCACCCCTACTAGTCACTTCGATGCTCACGCTGGTAAGGATTCTTATGTGGTTGGAGTTGTGTTGGCTGAGGTTTTCCGTTTGGGGGTCCCCCACTACCAGATTCGTTGGGAAGGCCTGCCGAGCGGAAGCGATACGCTCGAGCCTGCTTCCCACCTACAAGATCCTGCGAGCCAAGCTGTGATACATGCCTATCTGAAGTCACGCTCATGTCATGACGACGATGGAACATCTAAAGACGCAGCTGAGGAATCTGCTTCTGTCGCTGTCCCACTTTCGTTGACTAGTCTGTCGAAGTCTAGCGCTTCATTCGGCGAAGGCGTTTCGCTATCCGGCGCTCCCATCACCGTCGACGCGGACGAGGACGGGAGAATAAAGGTGAAGCACGCCCGTGTATCAAGTGTTTGGTCACACTTCGGACCGAAGTACTTGACGGGTAAGGGTGTAAAGGTCTCGAAGTGTAACTACTGCCACACGATATTGTCGGCATGCAACACCACCAACCTGCGGAACCATTTGCTTCGACTGCATGGCTCTCAACTCGTCAAGACCGCGGTGGCCGACCACAAGGTATGTTATTTTTTGAATTTTGCCAACTTTTTCAGGGCTCTTGCTTTGAATATCTCTCTTTGACGACCCGTGTCGTTACATGCTTTATCCTCGACCCCGTCTACGCTTTGTCGTGTCAAGTCCGCATTTCGAAAATATTTGCGCGCTGTTTTTCAATATAGGTAACACTTGAAGAAGTTCTAACGGGCGCCAAACCTGTAGCTAAGGTCGAAACCTCTCGGGTTATGCCACTGCCGGCTGAGCAACGCAACTATCTTCACCGGATATGTGCGACGTGGGTAGCGAAGTCGAATAGGCCGTTTTCGATGCCCAAAAAAGACACACGTTTTCGGACCTATATCGCTGCTATCAGCGGGGGACGATACTCTCCGCCGATGACTGCCACAGTCATCAAGGATATCCATGCACTTTGTTGTAAGTAATTCCTAATGCAGATTAGTTACAGAGAGCTAATGTATGCTCTGACATAAGTCCTTATGTACAGGACATCACCTAGAGTGTATGAGCGCGATATCACAAACTAGCGTACAGACAGCTGACAGCGACAGCTGACACACACTCTTGTCTCGACACCAGCCGCCACCCAAGGCTGGTCGTGTAGCGTACCTGTAACCACCACGTTACAGTATCTTCCTTATCGAACCGTGCATACCACGTTCAACAGGTTATGGAGCCCTCCACCTGAAGGTTACGCGAGACGACAGTGCCTTTCGGCGTGCAACTTGGACACTCGCCCGAAGGCAAAGCCATTTTTTTTTTCGAATAATCATACTTTACTCTGTATATTTATTTCCACTTTCTCAAACACTACTCTACGGAACAGCCCCGCTACCACCTACTCTACTCTACGCCACGACGACCTAGCCAACCACACAAGCGCACTCGCTTGTGTGGACAGGGTGCATACAGGTCCAAGCTGGAGTGGGGAAGGGGGGAGCATTGTGAGGGTGAATACTCATACACAGGGTGCACGACAGCTTCAGCCGTAACGTAGAGCAGCGGACATATACACCTGCCTGTTCTTGCCTCGGCTGTCACTGTGCCCCACACTGGGTGGAGGATACGAAAAAGGTGCATTGAGACACCCCGGGGCAACAGGCCGACGGGTCGGCGGGCATCAGGCCGTCTCTTTGTATACCGTCGTTAGGCACAGTTACCGCTAGTGGATTTTTTCCACTGTCCGGTTGGGTACTCGACCCTTTTACGATGGCGCCAAAATCAAAGCCGGCACCTACCGCATCGGCCGCCGACTCGGGTGTCGACTCCGGCACGTGCGACACTCCGTTGCCCGACTCAGCCGGCGACAGCATTCGACTGGTGATGGAACAGCTACAGCTGCTCCACGCCAGAATGGACGACCAGGACCGGACGCAGTCGGAGCTTCTCCGTCGGGACGCACTGCGCGATCACCCGGTGCCTATCGACACGGCGCCGTTCCAACCTGTGCCCAACCAGTACCGGCCTGCTAGCGACCCCGTGCCTACTCCGGTACACGAGTACCCACTCCACAGCAGCGCCAGCCGCAGGCCCACGATCGACCCGGAGTTCGTTGCGATGACAGCAGACTGGGCCACCAACTTCGACGGTGACTCTTTTTCCCGGTCTTTTCGCATGGACGCTCCGCTTATGCCGAGGACGGGTGAATTCAAGACCTGGAAGCGCGACTTCCTGTCGTTCCTTTCGATTAAGGGGGCTGCACTGATCCCTCAACTTGCTCTTTCCTCCTCTGGCGTGCCTCTGAATCCAGTCGCTCAGCGGTTCGCGCACGCGATGCTCGTTCAGTGCTGCCGCCAGAACAAGCCAGCTGCACAGGCCATCGCGGGGGTCCCCGCTGGACGACTCGACTGCGGGACAGCCGCATGGGAAGTGTTGTGCGAGAGACTGGACGCGCAGTCCATTTCACGCACGCTGTCGCTCCTGGACCGCATGATGGTTCGTCAGGCCTCTGGTCAATCAGTCTCGGCATACGTCCACGCTGTGAAGCAGTGCTTCGATGAGCTGAACGAGTGCCTGCAGCTGAAAGATGGCTCTGCAGCCATTCACCCCCACGTCCTCGCTCTGGTCATGATTCGCGGTCTGTCGAACGTTGGGCAGTATGGCCAAGCCAAACAGTGTGTGATTAATGCCTTTGACACCGACTTCATCCTGTCAGCCGACAAAGTGATGGGGAGCATTATCCACCAGGCTCAAAATCTTGATGCAGATGTCTCCAACAAGGGGGACACTGCTGATTCCGGGCCTGCGGTCAATGCCTTCCTTGCGGATCGCAAACGGCAGGGTGGCCGTGGCGGTGGGGGATGGACCGCGGACAAAAAGAAGTCCAAGTTCGCAATGAAGTGCGGGGCCTGCGGAGACCCAAACCATGTCTGGTCGACCTGCAAAGCGCCGGATGCTGATGTCCTCCGCTGGACACTGGCCAAGCGCAAACAGATTGCCGAGAGATACGCGGACCAGCCTCCCCCCACTGCACACCTCAGCCACCTTTCTGCTGCTGAAGCATCTGAGGGACATGCTCCCGCTGAGGACGCACTGGAATACGACATGCAAGACGAGTATGACGACACTGAGGTCAGTACGTCCTTTGCCTCAGTTGCATTCACGTCTGCTGCATCTCGTGTTGCCGACCTGTCTGAGTACTGGGTAGTTGACTCTGCCTGCTCCGTTAACTTGACGTCATTTCGGTCGGATTTTTCGGAATTTCATCCATCCTCCCGCCGCAGCACAGTTGGTGGTGTCGGTGTCACGGTCCAGGGCAGTGGAAAAGTCCGCATCCCCATTTGCCTGACCTCCGGTCGAACAGTCTTTCGGCTCGCTCATGCCCTGTACACCCCTGACTTGTCCTCTCGATCAGCGCAACGTATCAGTCGTCTCCTGAGTGTCAGCTGGATGCAGCAACACTCAGGGTGTGCGTTTTCTTTCCCTACAGACACTGACTCTGGCACTGTGCGTGTGACCACAGGAATGGGGATGCTAATCCCGTCGGGGAACGGACTGTACCTCCTCCCGAGGTCGCATGCCTGTGCGGGGATGTCCTCGCCCACCGTAGACAGTCGTAGCCAGAACTCTGTCGCACTTGCTGCTGAGTGCGACGCTGCTTTGTGGCACAGTAGAATGGGGCACCTGAACATGCAGAGCCTGCAGGCTCAGCATTCTCATAACACGGTGTCTGTACCGGTTATGCCTAGTTCTGTAAAAGATCTCGCCTGTGAGTCTTGCAATCTGAACAAAGCCACGTCTGCGCCAAAAAATCGCACAGCATCTCAGAAGCCAGCCGCCCCGCTTCAACACATGTCGTGTGATCTGTGGGGTCCTGTCAGTGTACCCTCCCCCTACGGCCTGCGGTATTGCCTGCTGGTCATCGACCACCACACTAACTTCATGTGGGTGCGGTTTCTGAAGTCTAAGGATGAGACGTGCGCGAAACTGGAGACCATCCTCCTGGACGCGCGGCATACTCATGCCCGTTATCACTCACACCTCCATGCATTTGCACCGTTTCTGAAATTCGACTCAGACTCGGTTTTCGAGGCCGCGAACACGCAGCTCATGTGCGCGAGATTGGGTTTCAGCACTCAATTCTCGGCGCCCTATGCACATCACATGCTTGGGAAAGCAGAACGCCCGTGGCGCACACTGCGTGACTGCGCGTCCTCAATGCTTCACGCCATGTCTGTGCCTAACAGCATGTGGTCATGCGCGATCAGCACTGTGGTCCACCTCCGTAACCGTACTTACAGTCGGGCTGTTGGCCCGTCTGGGGGGGTCCCTGTCACCATTCTCACAGGCGCAGTCCCTGACGCGTCAGTATTTCGCGTGTTCGGATGTGCAGCATTTGCCAAGGTACCTGATAACCTCAGACGGAAACTTGGCCTGAAAGCGTTCCGAGGTGTGCTGGTGGGGTACTCTCATAACTCCCCAGGGTATCGTATCTACAACCCCGCGACCAGGCGCATCACCACGTCTGTTCACGTCAAGTTTGAAGAGACTGTGCCCGGGTTTGGGACATCCCACCCTGTCGCCTCGTCGATTGATGTGTGTGCAGACACAGAGGCTCTCCCCATTTCCCCTGAAAGTCACCCACTCCCAGATCTGACCCTGGACACAGATGACACAGGGTGTGTGGAGGAGGTCGACAGACCCGCTCGCCCTCGCGGACCGCCTACTCGCTATGGGGAGTATGTTGCCCATGTCTCTGCTGTGCCGCGCGTGTGTGTCACTGACTCGTGTGAGCACGACCTGTCCGACCACATGGACGACATTTTTCCACTCCCTGACTTCTCCATGATGACAGCTCAGCCACGTCACAGGTACTCTGAAGGACCTGTGAGTGATGTCGCTATGGTGTCCGCAAGCGTCTGTGTTGAACCCACATCCTACAAGGATGCCTTGGTTAGTCCACAGTCCGCGGAATGGCAGACAGCCATGCAGGTGGAATTCAACTCTCTGACGTCCAACCAGACGTGGGATCTCGTTCCCCTGCCCGCTGGACGCCGCGTGGTCAACAGCATGTGGGTCTACAAGGCTAAAACAGACGCATCTGGTGCTGTTTCTCGATACAAGGCACGATTTGTCGCAAAAGGCTGCAGCCAGCGCGAGGGGATTGACTACACGGAGACGTTCTCACCCGTCATCCGACTAGCTAGCCTCCGCGTCTTCTTCAGTATTGCCGCTGCTCGTGACCTCGACCTGGGCGGTCTCGACATCGACACGGCGTTTCTGTACGCACCCATCAAGGAGGATGTCTACATCAGACAGCCCCTGGGGTTCGATGACGGTACCACCAATGTCTGTCACCTCCGCCGGTGCCTATACGGCTTGAAGCAGTCCCCCAGGGAGTTTAACGAGCTGCTTCGCGACTGGCTAGTCTCTCAAGGCTGGCGCCAGCTGATCTCTGACCCATGCATCTACATCTTTGAGGCCGACGGCGTCTTCGCCATGATTGCCCTCTACGTGGATGACATTCCTGTGGCGTGCAACAACACCGCCTGGCGGGTGGCCTTCACCGCGCTGGTGCGATCCCGATTTGACATCAAGGATCAGGGTGACCTGTCCGACATCATCGGCATGCACATCACCAGGGACAGAGCGGCGCGCACCATCAGCCTCGATCAAGGCAAATACGTGCGCGAGCTGCTTGAAAAACATGACATGGTGGACTGCAAACCCTCGTGTCTCCCGATGGACCCCGGTTTTTTGGCTGCGCTCTCCAAGCAGACGGCTGTACCCCTCACAGGCGCGGACCGGGACGTTTACCCGAGTCTGCTCGGCAGTTTGCAATATGCCGCTGTATGCACTCGCCCGGACGTTTCGACCGCGCTCAGCATTCTGGGCTCTGCGCAAGCGAACCCTACAGTGGCCCACATGCAGGCCCTTAAGAAAGTGTTGCGCTATCTTAAAGGGTCTCCAGCCATGAGCCTGACGTTGGGGGGGGGTGAGGACAACACTCTCCAACTTACAGGCTTCGCTGATGCAGACTGGGGCAATGACAGTGTGACACGCCGGTCACGATCGGGATTTGTTTTTACACTGGGCAGAGGTGCAGTCAGCTACAAGTCTAGAAAGCAGTCCTGCGTCGCACAGTCAACATGCGAGGCTGAGTACTACTCAGCAGCGGACGCGACTAAGGAGGCCATCCATATTCGACAGATGTTGTCGGAGATCTTCAGTCGACCTGTCAGCGGGACGACCACAATCTGGGAAGACAACCAGAGCTGCATCGCCTATTCGCAGAATGCACTGGTGAGAGAGAAGACCAAGCACATCGACCTGAAGTATCATTTCGTGAAGGACCACGTACGGCTGGGGACCGTCAAACTACGGTACCTACCCACCGGTGACATGGTCGCTGACATGCTGACCAAGCCACTACCTGGACCTGCACTCGTGAAACACAGGAGCGCTATTCTGGGGACATCTGGACCCATGCAGCGACACACTTTGTAGAAGGAATTCTGTAATCACTTCCATCTGGTCACAAGACACACCTTAGCTATCTTGAGGGGGAGTGTTGTAAGTAATTCCTAATGCAGATTAGTTACAGAGAGCTAATGTATGCTCTGACAGAAGTCCTTATGTACAGGACATCACCTAGAGTGTCTGAGCGCGATATCACAAACTAGCGTACAGACAGCTGACAGCGACAGCTGACACACACTCTTGTCTCGACACCAGCCGCCACCCAAGGCTGGTCGTGTAGCGTACATGTAACCACCACGTTACAATATCTTCCTTATCGAACCGTGCATACCACGTTCAACACACTTGCTATCGAATCACTGACTGATATTAAGGTACGCTTACCTTGTATGTCTCCGACACGTCTTTGTTATCAGAATGTTTTTTTCTTTTTTAACCGTTTCCCATGACTTGCAGGACTCAATCGCCTTAAATCAGAAGGAATTGGGTGTCGGACCATGCCTTGCAGCCGACATATGGGGAGAAAACGGCATCTCACTGCGTACGGATCATATGATTGATGATCTCAGTAATTAACATATGCCTTGCTAAATTCTGCTCCATTCTTTATATTAGGTGTTGCACACTGCTGAAAATATCATGATGTTGTCGAAGAAAGCACTCGTGCGCTTTGGGATTGGGGAGTATCATCCAAATCCTGCAGACACTTGAGAGATGGTTGACACCGTGGGTCAAGAGATCCTCGGGGTTACAACGGATGAAGGCAGCAACATGCTGAAGGTGAGTCCCACGCTTTTTGACTGTCGAATGTCTAAAAAACGCTTATGGTTTTTTGCTGAAATGGTTTCCGACATTATGTTTAGGCCTTCATCAAGTTCGAGGGAGCGCCGTGTGTCTGCCATCGGCTTCAGAATGCGCTGATGGATGCGCTGAAGGACGATGTTGCGTTCACTTTGACGAAGAAGGTATTAGTTTGCTGGTAATCTAGCTTGTGCTTGATGACGAAGTGTTTGTCAAACGCTGAGCACATATGCGTTCTTGTAAACGAAGGCGAGGGGTATTGCAGCGCATCTCCACCGTTCCTCCAAGGGCTGGCTGAAGATGAAGGAGATTCAAGAACATTTGAAGCTGCAGGTTTCCAAGCCCCCACGTTCTTCTTCGACAAGATGGGGAGGTGTCATTCCCCAGTTCCAATGGATTGGGGGCAATCGAGCAGCCCTGAAGAGGTACAACAAGGACTTCCCTCAAGGCTGCGCGGTCAACGAGGACGGCTCAACCTTCAAGGACCACTCGATGTCGGATGACGAGGTGGACATTTGTTTTCAGCTGGTGAGTGCTGTTTGCTTCCACACTGCGCTTGAATCTCAATGCCGTATGATGTGTGTTTTAATGTCTTACTTGCAATTGCACTTTAGGGTGTGGTGCTGGGATGTTGCTTAGAGGTTCTGGCGACCATGGAGGCTACAACTCGTCCAGCAATCAGCAATGTCATGCCGGTCTTTGGGACTTTGCTGACTTGTTTGGACAGTTACAATCATGCAGCTGCCGTGATTGATGGACAGATCCAAAAGATTAAGGTAAACCTTGTTGCTATGCTTCTTGTGTGACAGCATTGTTTCACCACCCGACTGACATTGATATGTTTGTTGTTTGTTGTCTCCGGCCATTCTACCAGCAGTGGCGAAAGTGAGGGAAGCCTTCAAGGAAGCCGTGCAAAGGCGCCTCGTGTCCGACCGACAAGGGCACCAAGAGGATTTACTAATCGCAACCACATTGGACGTTAGGTATGCCCTATGTTTATATGGGTTTATATTGTTCTTTATATGTATTTGATAGTGTTGGTATGACATGATGTAATTTGTTTTTGTTTATATCATTCGTATGTGTAGGTGGAAAAATTTCGACTTTCCGACGGCTGACAGGCAGATGCGGGAGAAAGCTTATGGCTACACGCGAGCTGTGTTTGCTGCTGATTGGGCACTTGAAAAATCTACATCTAACCCGTCGGTGGAAGCTCAGCCAAAGGCGGCCACAGAACCACCGCCGAAGAAGGTGAGGACGGGCGGACTGGCCAATATGTGACGAGTACAGTCCTGCAACAGTACATTGCATGACATTGTACATGTACTCGTTACGGATATCAAATCGTGCTTTTTCCACAGGACGGACGTATACTCGTGGGTACGTCGCTACTGCAATATTGTAATGGTGCTGATGCTACAGTACGACCAGTACCTCCCGGTACGTACATATATGCATAATTAATCTAACCAGCCAGATGACGCGCCAAAGCGAGCTCTTCGATGCAGAAGGAGCCGCGTCGTGAAACCCAATGCTAGGCAAGCCGCGTCTCGAGGCGGATGACGACGGTTAGACAGCCCTAACGCCTGACACGTAAGCGTAGCTTGAAGGTGTGATTAGTCTGGGCTGAAACCTATTTAAGCCGAGTGCAGTAGAGGGAGGTGACAAAACCTTTTAACAATTCCTTTGTTCACTTACAACATCTACTGCCTAAGTACAGCAGTGAAACATCTTTCACCATTTCCGCTCGACAACATCTTTCTGCCATCTTGCAACAACAGAACTAGACAGACTAGAACAGATTTGTGCTAGCATTTAGCTTTCAGAGGCTAACTGCCACACTGGTTTCGGAGCTCTTTGGTCGACGCACGCTTTCGCCGTTCGTTGATCTGCTCGACGTTGTTTGATTGAGCTGAGATGGCTTCTCTAGGAGCTGGACATTACGTGGTGTTGGTAATTCACGTTGGAGGAACTAAACCGTCGGACTTGAAGTTGGTGTTTCAGCGTGAGCCTCGTTCTGGTAAAACTTGGTTCCCAGCTGGCTTTGTCTTACCTAACGAAGAGCATGTCGACGCTGCTATTCGCGAGTTACACGAGGAGACCGGTCTTGTTTTGACACCGGATGATTTGACGCTGTTGAGTGGTGAACCTGTTGTTGTTACGCTACCTCAAGGACGACAGCTTGTCTACGTGTACTCAGCGTCTATTCCTGTCTTGTTTGCTACGAACAACTTACGAACACCTGCTCAGGTCGAGCAGTCTGTTTTAGCACGGTCGACAGTTAATCCGGATGGCACTTACGTCGTCCCGGAAACCATCAACATCGACGGTCTGACACTTACGCCTGCACAGAAAGGATTACTTCGTGCCGAGAAGCACAAGAGTGAGTTACTTCACTTTGGTTACGTAACTCAGTGGGAACTCTTTTTCCGTGCGATACGTCAACACAATCCAGTCATGTTTGATGACGCGTCTATCCCGAGACAGTTCCACATGTACTGCCGGTTTACAACGGTCGACTCTGGTTCCGTCTGGCTGCTGATTCGTGGACACATTAATCGACTGACTGGTGAGGGACCTACGGATTTACGAGTGGGAATGCCAATGCCTACCCGTAACTTGGCTGGACTATCTGTGACCCTCACGGAGACTCAACGTAAGGCTGCAATTACTTCACCGTACCAGACTGGTCAGGTACCTCATGTACTAGAGGATTGGCTCGAAGCACAGCCTCAGCGTTTTGTTATGCTTGGGATAATGGCTGACTCGTACGACGCAGTGTTCTGGGTTACTTCACAGTTTGCTGGACACCTGGGTGGTTGGTGGTTGAACCGAAAAGATCAGCCCCCAATTCCATCTACGTACGACGAGCTTGTTACGGAGTTACGCAAGTCAACGTTTCTTCCGAACATCAAGGACGACGCAATTAATGCTTTGCTAAGCTTTACGCAGAGCAGCACGATGAGTTACGCGACCTTCACTAAGCAATACAACGACTACTTACGTCGGTCTCGTCAACACTTGACAGCTGAAGTACAGTGCGTACGCTTCATTAATGGCCTGGCGAACTCTACGCTCCAGCATCTGGCTAAATCACACCGAGCTCAGAAGGGATACCAGATTACGCTAGTGGAGCTGCAAAATTTTTGAATAACGTTGTGACAGACTCGCCGGAACTCAGCAATGCGAGGTCTGCTGCTGGACCATCTGCCCAGCCTTCACGCAAGCGCAACTTTGATGACCCTTTCGAGGAAGCCGCTAACGTCTGGAAACGTAATAAAGGTGGCCGTGGTCGTGGCCGCGGACGTGGACGTGGTGGTGGCAACAATGGTGGTCGTGGTGGCAACAATGGAGGACGTGGTCAGACATTAGGTCGTGAAAATTTTAACACACTCGCAAATGCGATGACAGCTGAGGAGCGTAAGCGACACATGGACGAGGGACTCTGCTTCAAGTGCCACAAGAAGGGACACCGTCTGTTCCAATGTCCGGAGTTCAAGGGCAAGGCACCGATGGAACCTAAGAAGCAATGATGGTGGCAAGGCTGTTCTACAAATGAACTGGAGCAGCCGGCTACATCTACTGTTCATTCTGAGACACTGTTAGCGACAGAGGTCGTCGAACCACCTTCGGCATCTCCATCGACTACAGTCGCGACACCTGTAACGCTAGTAGCAGGTCGTCGTCGTCAGACTAAGCAGAGACAGAGTCGTAAAACTGTAACCAGACGTTCAGTTGATTGGAAACTGGTTGACTCAGTCTTTGACCCTCTGCATGCACGATTCAACTTCACATTGGAGGGATGTGCTGATGATGAAGGTCTTAACTCGCACAGTGACTTACCTCACTGTTCGCCGAGTGACTCGATTCTAGACAGAGATTTGTCAGGAGAACGGGTGTTCATCAACCCACCCTGGGAGTTAGCTGAGCAGATTGCGCAGCATTTTGAGGATTGTCGTCGAACATCTCCGACATCTACGATGGCTGTATTTGTACTACCGAAGTGGGCGAAATTTACTCAAGTGACTAAGCACTGGAAACTCTACCAAGAATTCCCAGCGAGAACACAGCTTTTTACTCGTCAGTCACTGGAGAACCCAGCGCAACAGGAGGTGGTTGCTCCAGCCCCTTGGCCTGTACAGCTGTGGTTAGTCGACGCAGATTGTGCGTTTAACGACTCACCAGAACCTGCAGCACCTGATCAACCCGACTCGGTACCTGTACCTTCAGACAACGCGGAACCTTCCATCGCTACGCTGCGACAATTTTCTTCGCCAGCTACAGCTCTACTGACTGACCTCACGGAAGCTCGCCCGTTAATTCGAACTGAGCTGACTGTGAAAACTCCTGATGGCGGACACCAAATTTCTGGATTAGTGGACTGCGCTGCGACGCTTGATTTTGTGTCAGAGGACTTTGTACGACGCTTTGCTTTACAGACTCGGAAGTCTGCCAGTAAGACTCCAGTTCGACTCGCTAACGGACAGCGAGTGACTTCTACGACAGTCTGTGACGTCACTTTTGAGCTGGCTCGACACGAATTTCAACGGACTTTCTACGTCTTACGTGATTTACGCACAGCTGATTTAATCCTGGGTTTACCATGGCTTGATGATGAACATGCCTCTTTACAGTTTGGTACAACCAGAATTTTTACACTAATGGACGGCACAGCTGTGGAGACTACCCTTGAGGAACGACGCCCTGAGTGTCTACTCCTGTCGTCTACGAAAGTTCAGAAACTAATGCGCAAGACGCGCCGCAGCAGGGGACGTCATGCTGATTTTTACGTCATTGAACTCACATCAGCCGCTAAAGAACCGACAGACTTTCACACTGGAGAGGAGCTAACTGCAGAACAACGTGACAACTTCCGGTCGTTACTCTTTGATGACTTCCCGGAGTTACTGCAACCTGTCGACTCTCCACATGTAAGCCGACAGTGGGATCATCCCATTGAAACAATTGGCCCAATGCGACGTCAACGTCTGAACAGATTGTCACCCGCAGAGCGCGCTGAGCTTAATCGACAGCTCAAAGACGCAGTGGAAGCTGGTTTAGTACGCCCCAGCTACAGTGAGTTCGGCTCGCCAATTCTTTTTGTGCGGAAAGCTGATGGCTCACTACGTCTGTGCATTGACTACCGTGGCCTTAACGAGGTTACGCGTAAAGATGCTTACCCGCTACCGCGTGTGGACGATACTCTGGACGAACTTAAGGACGCGAATTTTTACACACACCTCGACCTCGCTTCGGGATTCTGGCAAGTTCGAGTGCGTGATCAGGACGTTCACAAGACGGCTTTTCAGACCCCTGATGGTTTAATGGAATGGGTCGCCATGCCGTTTGGGCTGTGCAACGCACCAGCTACATTTCAGAGGATGATGAACGACATTCTTCGCGACTTTTTACATAAGTTCGTGACAGTCTACCTGGATGATGTCTGCATTTTCAGTCGAACACTGGAGGAGCACCTGGAGCACCTACGTCTAGTGCTGCAGCGATTCAAGGAGGAAGGGCTGAAATTACGCCTTAAGAAATGCTTCTTCGGATTACAACAGATGGAATACCTGGGCTACACTGTGTCAGCCGGTAAAATTTCGGTTTCCACAAAGAAAGTCGAGGCCGTTGCAGACTGGCCAGTGCCCAAGACGCAGAAGGAGGTTCGCAGTTTCGTACAGTTCTGCAACTTCTATGCCAGATTTATACATCACTTTAGCGACCTTACGGCTCCATTGACGGACTTACTGCGGAAGTCCCAGCCACAGAAGGTTACGCTGACGCCTGCCTGTTTGGAAGCCTTCGAGACTCTCAAGTTACGGCTCATTTCCGCGCCATGCCTGATCCTTCCGGAGGTCGGCTCGGACGCGACGTTCACCGTGGCTACAGATGCTTCAACAGTGGGGATTGCAGCAGTCCTGTTGCAAGACCAAGGAGGCGGTCTTCAACCAGTCTCTTACTGGGCGCGCAAGCTGAATCCAGCTGAGCGTGGTAACACTTACTCTGCGTACGACTTAGAAGCTTTGGCCGTATGCGAAGCTGTCAAGCATTGGAGGTGTTATCTTGAAGGCTGTTCTAAGTTCCTTGTCGTAACAGACCACGACACACTGCGACATCTGCTCAGGCAACCGAACAACAGGCTGAACAAGCGGCAAGCAAGATACCTGCGGGATTTGCAACCGTTTGTGGGCTCGATGACACTTGCATATCGCAAGGGAGCTCTGAACGAAGCCGACCCGTTAAGCCGGCGTCCAGACTTCGTACCTCAGGCCACAGTACCCTTATTTTGGGATGGCGAGGTTCCGTCAGATCGAGAATTACGACGGAAGTCCCAGCTGCTGTTTGAAGACGCACAGTTAAATTCACTTACTGTTGACGCGCTGCAGCTGAGCCCTGAGTTCGCTGATCTCATTCGCGAGGGGTTCTCACAAGATTCGTTTTATGGGGACGATGGTGAGTGGACAAGAGACAGTCGGATAGAAGCCAGAGACGGATACTTTTGGCGCCTCAATCGCCTCTGTATACCACAGAACTCTGAGCTCCGACTGAGATTGATCAGAGAGCTGCACGAAAGTTCGTCAGCTGGTCACAGAGGAGTTGCTAGCACTCTTGCTAAAGCACTCGACAGATTCTGGTGGAAACGAATCCGCCAAGACGCGAAAGATTTTTGTGAACGCTGCGTCGTGTGTCGACGAGCAAAGATTCGACCGCAGATGGCTGCGACTCTTTACCCATTGCCTGTTCCACCCAGACCGTGGCACACAGTTGGTCTTGACTACCCGACACACTTGCCTGAAAGCAACGGCTTTAACAGTGTGCTGATTGTAGTAGACCATCTAACTCGAATGGCCCATTTTCTGCCATGTACAGAGTCGATTACTGCCGAAGAAACTGCTACTTTGTTTTTACAGGGAGTCTACCGCTTACATGGACTTCCCCGTGTGCTGATCAGCGACCGCGACCCAAAATTTGTCAGCGCTTTCTGGCAAACACTCTGGAGACGCCTTGGAACGCGTCTGAACATGTCTTCCAGCCGACACCCAGAAACAGACGGGTTGACAGAGCGCGTGAACATCACGTTTCAGCAGCTTCTTCGTTGCTTCTGTTGCTATGATGGCTCTGATTGGTCGACACTTCTACCGCAAGTGGAGTTTGCGTACAACGCTTCGCGTGCACTCGGAATTGAGCACACACCGTTCGAGGCTAACTTTGGGTTTTCTCCTGAGGAGTCTCCTGACCTGCTCTTCAGCATGCGACCATCGATTCCAATTTCGCAAGAAACAACAGAACGGTTGAGATTGTTACAGGAAGTACACACCCTGGTACGCTCAGTGTTACAGCTACACAAGGACGAGATGCAAGCGCGCACAGAATCGTCTACAGCACCACAATTCGCTAAGGGAGACAAGGTGTCAGTCGTCACAGCAAATATTTTTCTGCGAGGACAACCGAACCGGAAACTCAGAGACAGACAGCTCGGCCCTTTTCCAGTGGAGGAGCAGATTGGGAAACACAGTTACAGATTGAAACTACCAGCGACAGTACGCTTACATAATGTGTTCCGTGTTAACAACTTACGACCCTGTTCTACCGCTCCGCTACGACCAGCTATTCCGGTGACTGTACCTGAAGGAGACGACGAGGAGTTTGACGTCTCGCACATCTCTGCTGTGTGCATCAAGTCGCTACCAGGGCGACGAGGCAAATATTTGCTCTTCATGACGTACTTCAGTGATGACGACATTCCACCTGTATGGCACCGTTTGAACGAGGTGCATCGAACAATTGCGTTACAAGAATTCTTGGAGACGCCCCAATGGCACAAATTTGCCAAGACTCAGGTGTACACCGACTTCATGCACGCTCACCCAGCGCGCATTCCTGAGTCTCAGTAACTGCTTCAGTAAAGGAGCCAAGAACCACGGAGGTCTGCCTCGCGGCGGCCTCATTGATCTGTCAAGAGGGGGAGGGTACGAGTGTGACGAGTACAGTCCTGCAACAGTACATTGCATGACATTGTACAAGTACTCGTTACGGATATCAAATCGTGCTTTTCCACAGGACGGACGTATACTCGTGGGTACGTCGCTACTGCAATATTGTAATGGTGCTGATGCTACAGTACGACCAGTACCTCCCTGTACGTACAGATATGCATAATTAATCTAACCAGCCAGATGACGCGCCAAAGCGAGCTCTTCGATGCAGAAGGAGCCGCGTCGTGAAACCCAATGCTAGGCAAGCCGCGTCTCGAGGCGGATGACGACGGTTAGACAGCCCTAACGCCTGACACGTAAGCGTAGCTTGAAGGTGTGATTAGTCTGGGCTGAAACCTATTTAAGCCCAGTGCAGTAGAGGGAGGTGACAGAACCTTTTAACAATTCCTTTGTTCACTTACAACATCTACTGCCTAAGTACAGCAGTGAAACATCTTTCACGATTTCCGCTCGACAACATCTTTCTGCCATCTTGCAACAACAGAACTAGACAGACTAGAACAGATTTGTGCTAGCATTTAGCTTTCAGAGGCTAACCGCCACAAATATGATGGAGCTGCTTCGCGCTGCACGTGACTACGTTATGCAATTGTATGAAGTAGACTCTTATTAATGAGCTCACGTCAATTCATTGCGTGATTAACTCGCGTATGTCTTAATGAATAATAATCACTGCGGTAATTGAAATTTAATTCTTTCATCCTTCATCACCTTTCATCTTTCAGTTATGATGTGAATTGTGAAATTATGAAATGTGACTGCACTGCAGAGGACGAAGTTGACGAGACTCCGTCTGGGTTGGGGGAGGAGCAAGGGGTTCTCAGCGCGACAGCGGAGCTTGATGAATACCTAGCCTTGCCACAAGTGCGGCAAAACAACCCAGACGGGATTGCGTTCGACGTATTGGAGTGGTGGAGGGTACATTCTTGGCGCTATCCCAATGTAGCCAGGATGGCTCGTGGATTTTTTGCATTGCCTGCATCGTCTGCTGGAGTTGAGCGTTTGTTCAGTGCAGCATGCAAGAAGCACGGGGACGCGCAAAAATCGACATCGGAGGGATCGCTAGAGGTGTCTCTTATGGTATTTCAAAATGTAGCATAGGGGGTGTACCGGTGTAGTCTAATAGATCCATAAGCTTTTAACGCACTGAATTTGTACGCGAATGCGTCATGTTTTTACAAACAAGCTGCACAATGCGCACGAACATTTCATAATATGCAAATGCATACTGCACAATGTCGAAATATGCACATGCGTCTAATCAGATTTAATCTATGCACCTATTTTATCGCACGTGACGAATTGACAGTACATGCATACTCCGCATATTACAAATTTCGACATGGATTTTGGTTTGTTCATTATTAGTATCCTCATCATATATATGTTCCCGATGATCCCAATTGAGCGGCTGGTCGGCGGGTCACTCCGTTGCAGCCAAGACAACCTGGAGAGGGTTAAACTCACAACATGGAGAGGGTTATACTCGTGGGCGGGCCAGTCTAGGCGGCCGTTGTCAAGAGGGGGAGGGAACCAAAAAAATGGTCAAAATTTTAACAAACTTGTATGGGACGTCCCATACAATATCAAACTCATTTAAATATTCTAGACTAACTTATGTAATTCAAAACATCCACCCATAATATGAATTTTGCCAACATACCGATGCGCAGGATGCATCAATGTATTCGCCATGCATCACCCGCATCAATGCGTCCATGAATTAATGCTGAATTTAATCAATGCGTCCACGAATTAGTGGCCCATTTAATCAATGCATCCATGAATTAGTGGCCCATTTAATCAATGCGTCCGTGAATTACTGCCCCATTTAATCAATGCGTCCATGAATTAGTGGCCTATTTAATCAATGTGTCCATGAATTAGTGCCCCATTTAATCAATGCGTCCATGAATTAGTGGCTTATATAATCAATGCGTCCATGAATTAGTGGCTTATATAATCAATGCGTCCATTAATTACCACTTGAATTAAAATTTTGATGCATCATTTCTTGATGCATTGCAGTTGATGCTTGATCTTTAATTTTTTGGGTGATGCGGAGGCTTAACCCCGTGTTTCATGTTAACAACCTACGACCATGTTCTACAAGTTCGTTGCGACCAACTATCCCGGTTACTGTTCGAGAAGGTGATAACGAGGAGTTCGACGTCTCCCACATCTCTACTACGTGCATTAAATCGTTACTTGGTCGTCGAGGCAATTACTTGCTCTTCATGACGCACTTTTGTGATGACGACATTCCTCATGTCCGGCACCGGCGCAACGAAAAACACCGAACAACAGCGTTACAAGATTTCTTGGAGACGCCCCAATGGCACAAGTTTGACTCATGTGTACATTGACTTCATGCACGCTCACCCAGCGCGCATTCCTTTGTCCCAATAATTGCTTTAGTAACGGAACCTAGACCACGGAGGTCAGCTTCGCGGTTTTGTTCTCAAAATCTGTCAAGAGGGGGAGGGTACGAGTTTGACGAGTATAGTTATGCAACAATACATTGCAGGACATTGTACATGTACTCGCTACTTAATTCCAATTCGAACTTTCCCATCGGAAGGACGTACATCGTGGGTACGTCGCTACTCCAATTTAGCGAGGGTTCCGATGCTCATTGTACTACCGGTACCTCCCGGTACGTAAATGTACGCACAATAAATCTAACCACCTAGACGACGCGCCATGCGAGGATCCTAGTGCTAAACGAGGTTCCCAATGTTGGACGAGACGCGTCGCTAGTCGATTAGCATTGGTTGGAGAGCCCTAGCACCCGACACGTTGACCAAGCGAGAGCACGTGCAAACGATCTTGGCGAAAGCATATTAAGCTATTTAAGCCTAGTGCAATAGAGGGAGATGATAGAACTTTTTTACAATCCTTTGTTCAAAACAATCTATTGTCAAAACATTAAACATTCAAACATCTTCGCATCTCTCTCTCCATGTGCACTTTCATCCGGAGAGACACCAGGAGCAAGCGTCGTGAAACACACTGATGAAACACACTAGATTACACTGACACACGAACACACAAAAAACCGTGCACACACGATCAGTAAGGAAGGTAACTAACGCATGCGTAGTTATAGTCACATTCACGCAAAGGGACAGTCAGAGAGACAACCAGCCCGAGGCGTGGTGTCGGGACAACAGAAGTGTTAGAGCTGAAGCCTAGCGACAGCTCTGTACCAGTACAAACAGGTTATCGGTATGTCCGATCTAGACATGTACTAATCATATCTAGAATAGCTTATAGTAGCTATCTGCAACTGATAACTATAAGGTATTACTTACAACACTCCCCCTGAAGGTAGCTACGGGATGAAGCGTTGCATTGGGTCTTGTCCTCCAAGGATTGCACTTCGGTGTCTTGTGAGTGCTAAACCTGGGAGGGGCTTGGTGAACATGTCAGCCACCATCTGGTCAGTGGGGAGGTATCTCAACTTGATGGTTCCCTGCTCCACGTGGTCCTTGAGGAAGTGCCATTTCAGACCGATGTGCTTGGTCTTCTCGCTAACCAAGGCGTTATGGGAGTATGCGATGGCGCTTTGGTTGTCCTCCCAGATGGTGGTGGTTTCGGTGATGGGGGCGTTAAAGATCTCCCCCATAAGTTGCCGGAGATGGAGTCCCTCCTTGGTGGCATCCGCCGCAGAGTAGTACTCGGCTTCACACGTGGATTGGGCCACACAGGTTTGTTGTTCGGACTTGTAACTGATGGGCCCGCGTCCAAGTGTGAATCGATAGCCTGAACGGGACTTGCGGGTGTTGCTGTCGTTGGCCCATTCAGCGTCGGCAAAGCCTGTGAGTTGGAGACTGTGGTCCGTGCCCCCCCCCAACGTCAAGCGCATGTCGATGGTGCCATGGAGGTATGGAAGGACCTTCTTCAGAGCCTGCAGGTGGGCTTCCGTGGGGGAAGCTTGGGCTGAGCCGAGGATGCTCAACGCCGTGGAGACATCGGGGCGCGTGCAGACGGCCGCGTATTGGAGACTGCCCAAGAGGTTTGGGTAAACATCCTTGGCCACGCCGGTGAGATGGGGCGAGGACATGTGCGCGAGGCCGGCGAGGAAGCCAGGGTCCATGGGAAGGGACGACGGTTTAGCGTCGGTCATGCTGTACTTGGCGAGGATGTCGCGCAAGTACTTGGATTGGTCCAAGGAGACGGTGCGTGCCGAGCGGTCACGGGTGATGTGCATGCCGAGTAATTGGGAGAGGTCGCCAAGGTCCTTGATCTTGAACCGTTCTCCGAGCTTGGCCTTGAACGATGCAAGCCATGCGGTATCATTGCATGCTGCAGGGATGTCATCGACGTACAACGCGATCATGGCGAAGACGTGACCGGTGCGGAAGATGTAGATGCAAGGGTCAGAAATGCACTGTTGCCACCCATTGTCGACGAGCCAGGCACGGAGGAGCATGTTGAACTCGCAAGGGGACTGCTTCAGGCCGTACAGGCAGCGCCTGAGGTGACACACTTTGGACGTGCCATCGCTGAAGCCGAGGGGCTGGCGGATGTACACGTCTTCCTTAATGGGTGCGTAGAGAAACGCAGTGTCGATGTCAAGTTGGCAAAGCTCAAGGTCACGGGCGGCTGCGATGGTGAGGAAGAGACGCATGCTGGCCATGCGGATGACAGGAGAGAATGTCTCAGTGTAATCTAGTCCAGCGCGTTGGCTGCACCCTTTGGCGACGAACCGCGCTTTGAAGCGAGAGACGTCACCGGCGGTGTCAAACTTGACTTTGTAGATCCACATGTTGTTAACTACCATGCGACCCGGGGGAAGGTCAACGAGTTCCCAAGTGCCGTTGTCCATGAGGGAGGAGTACTCATGCTGCATAGCGGCTTGCCAATGGGGGCCTGGGCGCTGCCCAAGGCACCTCGGTACGATTTCGGTTCCACACACTCCCGGGCGGAGAGGAGGGCGACGGCAGTAGGCGATGTGCCGGCAGGTGTGTGAGGGGGACCACTGATAAGGTTGGGAACGTGAGGGTGTTCGAAGATGTCCTCTTTGGCTTTGCCATGTTCAGGGTCACAACACGCCGTCACGAGGGTCGGGGGGAAGTCGGACACGTGGGCAACCATTTCGCCGTAGCGTAGGGGATGAGAACGGAGCCGAGCTTGGCGAGGGGCGGCATGAGGGGGCATGGGGTCTGGCAATGGTATGTCGATGGGGTGGGAGTGGGGTGAGGTAGCCTGTGCGTCATCCGAAGGGTTGGTGATGGTGGAGTCGACGGAGAGTTGTGCGCCGAAGCCCGGGTTGTCTTCCTGAAAGACAACATGGACGGAAGTGGTGATTCGGCGGGTTTCCGGGTTGTAAACGCGGTACCCGGGTGCGTCGTTGGGGTAGCCGACCATGACGCCACGAAACGCCTTTTCACTGAGTTTTCGACGCAGTTTATCGGGCACCTTGGCGAAGACGGCGCACCCGAAGACGCGAAACTTGGAGGCGTCAGGCACAGACGACGTGAGGAGGGTGAGTGGGATGCCACCAGTGGGGCCGACTGAGCGAATGTACGTGCGGTTGCGGAGGTACACAACAGTGCTGACAGCGCATGACCACATGGAGTTGGGAACGGCCATACTGTGGAGCATCGCTGACGCATTGTCCCGGATAGTGCGCCAAGGACGTTCGGCTTTGCCGAGCATGTGGTGGGCGTATGGGGCAATGAACTTGACCCCGACGCCGAGCTGTGCGCACATCTACCGGGTTGTTGCAACCTCAAAGACATAGTCCGAGTCAAATTTTATGATTGGTGCAAACGCGCCCGATTGGGAGTGGTAACGTGCATGCATGTGCTTGATGTCCATGAGGATGGTTTCCAACTCCGAGCACGCATCGTCTTTGGACTTGAGGAACCGCACCCACATGTAATGGGTGTGGTGGTCAATGACGAGCAAGCAGTATCGGAGGCCATGTGGGGAGGGGACGTTGACCGGTCCCCATAGGTCACATGAGAGGTTGAGGAGGGGACGGGAAGGTTTCGCGCAAGCAGCGGTGTTGCGCGGTGCAGCTGTGGCCTTGTGTAGCAAGCATGAGTCGCAAGAGACATTGGTTACATAGCTGGTTAACGCAAGGCTAGTCGGGACAACGTGCGTGTGCTGGGCCTGCAGGCTTTGCATGTTTAGCTGTCCAAACCGACGGTGCCACAGTATAGGGTCGCACTGGGCAGCAAGGGCAACACTAGGGGAGGGAGAATTCACTGTCATCGCGGAGGTATTGGGGGGGGGCTCTGGCTAGTGGGGGAGGAGGTAGAGTTCGTTTCCGGAGGGCTCTAGCACACCCATTCCTGTGGGAACCACAAGCAAACCAGTGTCAGAGTTAGAGGGGAAGATGAATTCACAGCCGTTGTGGGTCTGCATCCAGCTGACACTAAGTAACCGGCCGATGCGCTGAGCAGAGCGAGAGGACAAGTCATGGGTGTACAACGCATGGACAATGCGGTGAATAAGCACGCCATTGTCAAGTCGGACTGAAATTCGGACGGAGCCACTGCCCTTGACGTCAACACCAACCCCTCCAACGCGCGAGGGAGCGGAGGGGGGTGTGAATCGTACGAAGTCGCCTTTAAACGCGGTGAGGTTGATCGAGCAGGTGGAATCGACTACCCATTATTGTGAGAGGTTACGACCGGGGGTTAGGGAAGAGGAGAAGGCTACGGAGCTGAAAGGCACACTCACCTCGGTGTCATCGTATTCATCTGTGCACTCCTCGAGGGTAGGCAAACTGTCAAAGTCATCGGCGGGGACGTCGCTCAGCACAGCGGCGTGCGCAGAGTGAGAGCCACCAGGGGTGCCGTACTTTTGAATGATCATTTTGCGCTTCGCGAGTGTCCACCGCAAGAGAGCGTCATCCGGGGCAGTGCAGGAGGACAAGATGTGGTCCGGGCTGCCGCAAGCGTTACACTTGGTGGGCAGGACGCGACCACCGCGAGGAACACGTGGAGGGTGGCCTCGACCGCTGTGTGAACCGCGGCCAGCAGCGACAAACGCGGAGATGGGAGGCGGTGAGGTGAGGGGAGTTGTTGCGGCCGGGGCGTCGTCCTCGTCCATATTGTGCGCCAGGTGGAGGATGCTGGCCATCACGTCATCAACGGACAACAAGTAGTTTGTGTCGAACGCGTTAATGACGCACTGTTTGGCCTGACCGTGTGGGCCGTTGCTTGAAATACAGCGCAGCATGAGGAGACCGAGGTTGTGGGGGTGAATGGCAGCGGAACCATCAACCATCTGACATGTCTCGTTGTAGTCGTCGAACGTTTGTCGCATGTAGTGGACATAGTCACTGAGTGACTGTCCGGGGCGTTGTCTGACCATCAAGTTGTCCAGCAGAGATAATGAGCGAGCAAAGGACCGACTGTCGAGGCGTTCACACAAAAGGTCCGACGCTGCCGCTGCGCATTCAGGACGTGATGGGGAGACGCACTTCATCGCCTGGTCGGCGCGTGGGTTCGCGCTAGCTGCATGAAGGAGCAGGGTGTAGGCGTAGTGTTGCGCCGGTTCGTCTAACATGACGCCCGAGTCGCGGAGGGCAAGCTGTGGGATGAGGTAAGTGGCCTTGATGGAGAGGAAATTAAGGAAGTTCCTCTTCCACTGCTTGAAGTCCGTGGTGGGCCCCATGGTAGGGACCGACATCTTCATGGACCGGTTGAGGGCGTCCTTGTCGAAACCTGTGGCCTCATGGGCCGCGCGGCCGATGACCACCGGGTCAATGGTGGGGCGACGCCCGCCACGGGTGGTGTGCCCACCACGTTGTGTTGGATGCGAATGCCGGCCAGGAAAGGGAGGCGGTGGTCCACCGGGGAAGGGAGAAGGTGGGCCGCCGGGGAAAGGAGAGTGGCCGGCCATTGTAAGCGGGGGGCCGTACGGGTGCGGGTGGCCACGGGAGGCGGGGACGCGGGGCGGCGGTGCCTCCGGGAAAAAGGTCCGGGATCCGGGAGGGCATACCCTGCAGGAGGGTACGGAGGAGGTGGTGGTAGGTGTTCCGCGGGCAGTCCGTGAGGCTATGGTGCGGTGTGCGCATCGTGGCGGCGGTGTGCGACATGGGGGTCGCCAACCGACGCTGCAGCGAAGGCAGCATCGTGGGCCGGCTGCGCGTCCAGCCGAGTGCCGGGAAAGGGAGATGCGTGTGTTGGGGGGTCGGAGGCAAGGAGGCTCAGAGAGTGGTTGTCGCGATGGGGGTCGAGCTGCGCATCGCGACGACGTACAGCGAAAGAGGGGTCCGCAGGGGCAGCAACAGCAGCAGCAGCAGCAGCAGCAGCAGCAGACTGAGCGTCATGGCGGGCGTTTATGAGCGCCATTTGTTGCATGATGAGTGCGAGGGTAGCAGGGGTGGGATGGACATAGCTCTGCGGAGAGCCGAGGTCAGGGGAAGCAAGAGGCGAATCGGGTGGATTGTCGACATAGCGAGTTTTCGGCGCCATTTCGACAGAGGGCGAAAAATAAGAGCTGAAAAAAAAAAAAAAAAACAGGCAGCGGTAAAAACCGCTAGCCGGACGTGTGCCTAACAGTGGTTTTAGAGAGACGGCATGATGCCCGCCGACCCCTCGGCCTGATGCCCCGGGGTGTCTCAAAGCACCTTTTCTGTGTCCTCCACCCAGTGTGGGGCACAAGTCGGGGCCACGGCCGGTGCGGGTGGGACGATGCGGCGGCGGCTGAGTCGCTACGATAATATATTAATTAATATAGTAATCTAAGGCTGTCGTGCACTTTGTATATGCGTATTCAACCGATAGTGCGCCCCCCCCCGTCTTTAGCTTGGACCTGTATGCACCCTGTCTACACACGACGAGTGCGTCGGTGTGGGTGGCTATCTGGCGTCCTCGAGCGGCTGACTTAGGTGGGATGGAGGGTGGGTTTTTTAAAGCGCTGATTATACTGGCGATACCGCCGACTACAGGGTGAAAGTACTAAGTATCTATGTAAACTTGCCTTCTGCGGGAGAGGTGGCGATCGCAGCTCGCCGAACCAGGTTGTCGCGCGTGAGTGACGTGAGGCGGGGGCCCATAACCTATTAAATCGTGCACACACGATCAGTAAGGAAGGTAACTAACGCATGCGTAGTTACACTCATAATCACGCAAAGGGACAGTCACAGAGACAACCAGCCCGAGGCGTGGTGTCGGGACAACAAGTGTTAGAGCTGAAGCCTAGCGACAGCTTTGTACCAGTACAAACAGGTTATCGGTATGTCCGATCTAGACATGTACTAATCATATCTAGAATAGCTTACAGTAGCTATCTGCAACTAATAACTATAAGGTATTACTTACAACAGAAAGCCATGTCGTTATGGTTGGCCTTCCACCTCACAACACCCACATAACGCATCTCCTTGACGTCGGCCTCATTAAGCCCTTAAAGGACTAATGGACCCGTGCTATATCGACATTGCAGGTGCAAAACTTAACATCCAGCCGTCACTAAAGATAGTGATAAATTCCAAAGTACTACTAAAGTACTATTGAACCGCAAAACAAGGATGGGTCGGTAGCTCGAATGAGCAACGCCGACCGTCTTCGCTCGGGGCCTCGCCTCCCAATGAGCGAGAGATTGGTGGACAAAAAGCCCATTGAACAACATGCACCGTCCACCTCTTCCCAACCGAGCCCAGCTCACCCAAGTGAGTGGATCCGTCGAGGCACTAGACGGTACACACAACAAGGCGTAGCTTTCCAAAATTCAAATTATGTCCCCCGGACAGCTCCCGCGTCACCCACTTCGAAATCAAAATGCGTACCTGTTGTAAGTAATATCGTATACGTATTAGTTGCAGATAGCTATTGTAAGCTACTCTAGATATGATTAGTACATGTCTAGATCGGACATACCGATAAACTGTTTGACTCGGTAAAGAGCTGTCGCTAGGCTAAAGCTCTCTCACTTCTGTTATCCCGACACCACGCATGTAGGCTGGTTGTCGCCGTAACTGTTCCGTTTGCGGGACTGTGACTGTAACTACGTTTGCGTACGTTATCTTCCACACTAACTGTGTTTGCATTGTTCAATAGGTTATGGGCCCCCGCCTCACGTCACTCACGCGCGACAACCTGGTTCGGCGAGCTGCGATCGACAGCTCTCCCGCAGAAGGCAAGTTTCTTTAGACTCCTAGTACTTTCAACCTGTAGTCGGCGGTATCGCCAGTATAAACTGCGATTTAAAACCCGCCACCACCCCTCTTAAGTCAGCCACCCGACGGAGATAGCCAGCCACCCACACCGACGCACTTGTCGTGTGTGGACATGGTGCACACAGGTCCAAGCTGGAGAACGGGGGGGTGCACTGTCGGGTGAATACGCATCCACAGGTTGCACGCCAACCGTAGCTTACCTTTTTTATTTTTATATTATCTTATCGACTCGGCCACCAGCGCAGCGCTCCAACTGTCCTGGCCTTGGCCTCGACTTGTGCCCCACATTGGGTGGAGGATACAGAGAAGGTGCTCTGAGACACCCCGGGGCTACATGCCGAGGGGTCGGCGGGCATCAGGCCGTCTCTTTGCATACCGATGTTAGGCACGAGTCCGGCTAGCGGTTTTTACCGCTGCCTGCTTTTTATCCAGCTCTTTCTTTTTCGCCCTCTGTCGAAATGGCGCAGAAAACCCCGCCTGTTTCACCTGTTGATTCCCCTAACCCAGGCTCTCAGCTGAGCACTGTCGATCACCCCCCGGACACTCTCGCACTGCTCGTTGCGCAAGTGGCGCACTTAACAGCTCGTCTCGACTCGCAGTCGGCCGAGGGTGCTGTTGCTGCTGCGGGTGCTAATCCGCACCCCCCTATAGCTCAGCGCCGCCACGATGCTCACATCGAACCCGTCCGGGACAGCCACGACGGCCACACCCTCCACCTGCTTGACCTTCCCCACCAAGGAATCGTACCCCCGGACGCAGAAACAGTCTTTACTGCTGCTTCTCCTGCAGCTCCTGTTGGCGACCCCACAGTCGCACAGCGCCGTCACGATGCGCCCCGCGAGCCCTCGCGTGCCGACGCGCACCACGACCCCTCGCGTCACGCCATCCGGGTTGATCACCTCCCACCACCTCCCCCCTTCCCCCCCGCCGGATATTCCCTTCAACACCCCGGCCCTCATATCCCGGAGGCGCCCTCTCACCTCGTCCCCCCCTACCGTGACCACCCGCACTCGTACGGCCCGCCGCGTCCCATGGCCGGCCGCTCTCCCTTTCCCGGTGGCCCACCTCCTCCCTTTCATGGCCGGCACTCTCCCCCAGTCCAACATGGCGACCCCGCCACCCGTGGTCGTCGTCGCCCCACTATTGACCCGGTGGTCATCAACCGGGCGGCACACGAAGCCCCCGGCTTCGACAAGGACGCCCTCAACCTTTCCATGGAGATGTCGGTCCCCGTCATGCGCCCGACCACGGACCTTAAGCAATGGAAGAGGACCTTCCTTAATTTCCTCTCCATCAAGGCCGCATACCTCATTCCACAGCTGGCCATCCGCGACTCCGGCGTCTGGCTCGACGAACAAGCGCAACACTACGCCTACACGCTGCTTCTCCATGCAGCCAGCGCGAATAAGCGCGCTGACCAAGCGATGAAATGCGTTTCTCCAGCCCGCCCTGACTGCGCCGCTGCCGCGTGGGACATCCTTTGTGAACGCCTCGATTGTCGGTCTTTTGCTCGCTCCTTGTCCCTCCTGGACAACCTGACGGTCAGACAGCGCCCTGGTCAGTCACTCAGTGACTATGTCCACTCCATGCGCAAGACCTTTGACGACTACAACGACACATGCCAATTGGTTGATGGCTCCGTTGCCATCCACCCCCACTACCTCGGTCTCCTCATGCTGCGCGGTATCTCCAGCAGGGGCCCACACGGTCAGGCGAAGCAATGCGTCATCAACGCCTTTGACACGGACTACATCATGTCGGCTGATGAAGTGATGGCCAGCATTCTCCACCTTGCGCACAACATGGACGACGACCCTGCTCCGGACACACCCGCTCCAGCCATATCACCCCCTCCCATCTCCGCGTTCGTCGCTGCGGGCCGCGGCTCGCACAGCGGTCGAGGCCCACCACACCGTAACCCTCGCGGCCATCGACCCAACAAGTGTGGCGTTTGTGGCAGCCTCAACCATCTCATGTCAGCATGCACTGCCACGGATGACGCTATCCTTAAGTGGAATCTCGCCAAGCGTAGGCTGACAGTCCAGAAGTACGGCGCCGCCGACGGCACCCCCTCTGCTCACGCTGCGCTGCTGAGCGACGTCCCTGCCGATGACGCCCCCGCCGATGACACCGACTGCCTACCCACCCTCGAGGACTGCGCTGATGACTACCCTGACGACGAGGTGAGTGTCCCATTCAGCTCTGTGGCATTCTCCTTTTCCCTCGCCCCGGGTCGTACGTAACCTGTCAAAGTTTTGGGTCGTTGATTCCGCCTGCTCGATTAACCTCACTGCGTTCCGAGATGACTTCGTGAAATTCACGCCCCCCTCCGCTCCCTCTCGAGTGGGCGGTGTCGGCGTTGACGTTAAGGGCAGTGGCTCAGTGCGGATTTCTGTCAGACTTGCCTTTGGCGAGCTCATTCAGCGCACTGTCTATGCACTCTACACCCCTGACCTATCATCTCGCTCCGCAGACTCACCCATGTCCCACCCCATTGACCTCACATTACCCACACCACTACCCCCCCCGGCAGCCTCTCGCCATGCTCGGCTCCGCTCCCACCCTATTCGCTACGGCGATATGGTTGCCCACTTGTCCGACTACCCACCAACCCTCGTAACGGCGTGTTGTGATCCTGAACAAGGCCAAGCTCAAGAGGACATCTTTGAGCACCCTCACGTCCCCGACCTTGTCACTGGTCCCCCACACACACCTGCCGGCACGTCCCCTACTGCCATCGCCCTCCTCTCCGCCCGAGAGTGTGTGGAACCAAAATCCTACCGGGCTGCACTGGACAGCGCCCAAGCCCCCCAATGGCAAGCCGCTATGCAACATGAGTATTCCTCCCTCATCAGCAACGGCACGTGGGACCTTGTGGACCTCCCCCCCGGCCGCATGGTCGTTAACGGCATGTGGATCTTCAAAGTCAAGTGGGATACAACCGGCGACGTCTCCCGCTTCAAAGCGCGGTTCGTCGCCAAGGGGTGCAGTCAACGCGCTGGACTGGACTACACGGAGACCTTCTCCCCGGTCATCCGCATGGCCAGCCTGCGTCTCTTCCTAACCATCGCAGCCGCCCGCGACCTTGAACTCTGCCAGCTTGACATCGACACAACGTTTCTCTACGCCCCCATCCGGGAGGATGTGTACATCCGCCAGCCCCTCGGCTTCACCGATGGAACGTCCAAGGTTTGCCACCTCAAGCGTTGCCTCTACGGCCTTAAGCAGTCCCCCCGCGAGTTCAACATGCTACTTCGTGCGTGGCTCGTCGACCATGGATGGCAACAATGCGTCTCCGACCTGTGCATCTACATCTTTCGCACCGGCCACGTCTTCGCCATGATCGCCCTGTACGTCGATGACATTCCCGCGGCCTGAAATGATGCCACCTGGCTCGCATCGTTCAAAGCCCAACTCGGAGCACGGTTTAAGATCAAGGACCTAGGCGATCTCTCCCAACTCCTCGGCATGCACATTACCCGCGATCGCTCCACGCGCACAATCTCGCTGGACCAGTCCAAGTACCTGCGCGACATCCTCGCCAAGTACGGCATGTCCGACTCATAGCCGTCGTCCCTTCCGATGGACCCGGGCTTCCTCGCCGGCCTTGCACACTTGAACTCGCCCTCTCTCACAGGAGTGGCCAAGGACGTCTACCCTAGCCTCCTGGGCAGCCTCCAGTACGCCGCCGTTTGTACACGCCCCGATGTCTCCACGGCGTTGAGCATCCTCGGCTCTGCCCAAGCCTCGCCCACCGAGGCACACTTGCAGGCTCTGAAAAAGGTCCTCCGCTACCTCCATGGTACCATCGACATGCGCCTGACGTTGGGGGGGGGGCCTGGACCACAGCCTCCAACTCACAGGCTTTGCCGACGCTGATTGGGCCAACGACAGCAGCACCCGCAAGTCTCGCTCCGGCTATCTCTTCACCCTCGGACGCGGGCCAGTCAGTTACAAGTCCAAACAACAGACTTGTGTGGCTCAATCCACGTGTGAAGCCGAGTACTACTCTGCGGCCGACGCCACCAAGGAGGGACTCCACCTCCGACAACTCCTGGGGGAAATCTTCAACTCCCCCATCACCGAAACCACCACCATCTGGGAGGACAACCAAAGCGCCATTGCATACTCCCAGAATGCCTTGGTCAGCGAGAAGACTAAGCACATCGGTCTGAAGTGGCACTTCCTCAAAACCACGTGGAACAGGGAACCATCAAGTTGAGGTACCTCCCCACTGACCAGATGGTGGCTGACATGCTCACCAAACCCCTCCCGGGACCTGCACTAGCAAGACACCGAAGTGCGATCCTTGGAGGACAAGACCCAATGCAACGCTTCATCCCGTAGCTACCTTCAGGGGGAGTGTTGTAAGTAATACCGTATACGTGTTAGTTGCAGATAGCTACTGTAAGCTACTCTAGATATGATTAGTACATGTCTAGATCGGACATACCGATAAATTGTTTGACTCGGTACAGAGCTGTCGCTAGGCTACAGCTCTCACACTTCTGTTGTCCCGACACCACGCCTGTAGGCTGGTTGTCGCCGTAACTGTTCCGTTTGCGGGACTGTGACTGTAACTACGTTTGCGTACGTTATCTTCCACACTAACTGTGTTTGCATGGTTCAATAGTACTCACCTTAGTACTGCGGACTCTCACAGCCCGCCATCGCTTACCAAAGATCCCCCTCCACGGAACCGGCGCACCACATCGCGCCCCACCGAGCGTCCGGACGTTCACGTCCGCCGCCAACATCCAACGAACCAAGGTCCCATCAGACATGGTCGTGTGCCGCCAACACACGAAACCCACCACGACCCCGCCTCTCAACCCCACGACCAACCCGTATATATCCACATCTTGCTACGAGCCCGACTTGGTCAATATGTCCTCAAACTCTACCCTCCCGCCCACGTACAAACATGCGCTATTGCGGGATCGGCCCACGCATGCGCACACCGCGGACCATAACAACCCGCAGAGCCGTCTAGCGGGACATCTGCTCGCTCCACTCATCATTGTGCCCCAACCACCCCCAGCCGCCCAAGACTTGGGCACGGCATTGGAACCCTCACTTGGCAGAGGACTCCATACGCCACAGGTTCTCGCCGCCCCCATGTCAACCATTGACATGGGACGGGCCGCTGACCTCTCGGCCCGCACAATCGACTCGTACCTACTTATAGGCCAGTACTCACCTCCCCCCCTCACCTTGCCAGGTTTTGGCTATACGGTGTATTCCTTCCATGATCGACACAGTCGTCGGACTCGCTGCTCTCTGCCTGCTTAGTAGTCCGCCGATGGCTTCTCGAAAGCCTTAACCGGATCGTCGACCTCCCCGCTCGAATTGAAAATATAATCGGCCGGGAATTCGCCCACCACAAGCGATGGACAGCGAATACCGCTCGCACGACCATGCCCCCACATTTTGACCGCACCCCCTCCCCGTCGAGCTCGCATCGGGCTTCCATGAGGTTCGTTTGGACATCCCCAACTCATGCACGGCGGCGGGCATGTTGTACCAACTCACTTCACATCAACGTGAACTCCGATCGGCCGGTCGGGCGCCGCCTCGCGTAGCAGTCCTCCCCCACCTATCGACCACTCAGAATAAGCAGAAAATTCAGTTCCTCAGAGTTGTAGCGGTCCCCGAAATCTTAGGTCGCCGCATTAAACTCCGCTCCCCCATTTCATAAATCTCTTCGGCCCAAAAACCATCGCCCTTATACATGTTCTTCTCATGGACCGCCTCGCGACCGAGCTAGCCCCCGCATGGACCGCCCACTCGCCGTCCCTAACCTCCCAAGTCGAGGACCTCCCGGAATCGACACGGTTCCTCCTCCAATTTGCGGACGCACTCCAACCAGTTGACGACCCCACCCCGATCAAGGATGACCCTTCTTCCTATACGGTGTAAATATCCTCCACTTGCCCAATAGCCTCATTCATTCACAAACATGCCATGTATCCCTACATACATCCCATAATTCACTTCACACCCCAATACCCCTCCCCTCCCAACTTCACACAATCACCATCACACCCCCCATGTCATTGGTCACGTCCTAAGCACCTCATGGGCGGCTACCTGCCTCATCACAGTCCTCATCCAGTCACAACAAACCCTCTCACTACCTTGCATCGACGTTGGCGGCGTAATACCACCCACACACTGGCTCTCCTCTCTCCTTCGCCAGACCGCACACGATTACACGCTCCTTCACACCTCTTCACACCCCCTCCCCCACTCCACCTTTGACCTCACTCGACACATCTCCCTACAAAAATTCCCGGACGGCTCCTATTACTGCTCACACCCCTCCCCCTCCCCCATCATCGCCATAAGCATCCAAATTCCCCTCACCACCGAATTGTATTGTATCCTCATATCCACCAATGGCACTATCACCATCCCTCTCCGACACACATTCGTTCACAGAGGCTCACACACCCATGCCTCTCGCAGACTTAATATCAACCCCCACCACTACTCCACCTTCGGTAGGGCCCGCCTCTCGGACCCTATCTACACTACCATCCCCCCCCCCCCCCCCCCCCCTCCCCGACCACTCAACATGTCAAAGCACAAAACCCTCTTCCGCAACCCCCATGCACTCCTCCTCCTATGGACCAGCCACCTCATCGACGTCAACACCTACTTAAAGTGGCAGCTCGAGTCTTCTGATACCTCGATAATGGACGCCGACGACGACACTCCCTTCGACCTTGACTCCTCCCCGACATTCTCATCCTTCCCCACGAACCCCACCAAGACCCTCCCACGCGCCCCCCACCCCTCGAGAAAACGCCGCTCCACCTCCCCAACCCCATCCGCCGACAATCCGACCGACACCCACCCAGCCCCCTCCCCCGAGCCCTGGCCCACCCCAACACGCCACACCCCCCTCTCCACTATCACCGAAGACTCGCCATGCGCCATTTTGACTTGCCATGGTTACGTTGACTTGCCCACGCGCCGAATAGACTGCGCACAACAGTCCATTTTGACTTGCCATGGTTACGTGTACTTTATTTTCATGTGTTAAGAACGTGGTACGGGTCATGGTTTTTCCTGTCAAGTGCATATCTGCAACAAATAAATCTCACCGTATGTACCTTATTAATCATGGAGTTTACCCTAGGGCACGTTTTGCCAAAGATGTCAGCTTGCTTACAATTTTGCCAAAAGACACCCACAGACAGGGTCTGGGGGTCAATTAGCGCAGGATTATAGGGTTGGGTGGGTGGGTTCGCGCGAAGCCTAGATTGGCTGAGCTTGGTCGTTGGCTGCGTCTAACTGCTTGGGCAAGGTGGTTGCCCTGCAGGTGAGACGCGCCGATATTAACGGTAACAGTAACCGCTAGAGTTACTGTCCCGTACACATGATATTGGATATGCAAACCTCTAGATTCAAATCAATCTGACCATTTACCCTAGGGCACGTTTTGCCAGTAACCTAAAGCCAAAGGCTTGCACAGCCAGAATTAGTGTTGCGGGGGGGACGGAGTGAGCCAGCCGAAGAACCGCCAAGCAGCAGGTGTTGGGGTCATGGTTGGGTCAATATATTTTCCTTCAGTCACAGAGCTGTTCTTGGCCCAGCCACCCATAAATTTGATTACGGGGAGGGGCGCGCCGATGCAGCTGGCAGCGGACGCCGCGCCTTTCCGTAGGCTGTGCGACGTCCATTTAAAGCCGGCGGGCGCTGACGAGTTGACTGTGAGGAGGGCGAGGGAGAGCCAGGTGGAGATGGTGGACGCGGCACCCCAATCGGCGGAGGGCTCTGAAGGTGAGAAACTCCAGAAGGCGAGCGGGGGTGGCTTGCTGTAGAATTTGGTGCAGAATATAGCGCGTTGTTCCGTGTAGTAGTTGATCAGGTTCGCCAGGACGGGGTTAGCGGCTACAGGTACCGCGATGACCAGTTTATCGCTGGCGTCGCGGCGCTGGTCCCCCTTAGACTTCCGCACGTAGAGGCAGATTTGCTGCGAAGGCTTGTCGACCACAAGGTCGCCGGTCTGGCAGCGGGCGCCGGTTTCGGCGCGGCAGAAAAACGTGTAATTGACGCACACCGCTAAACAGGCCCTGAAGCGTTGCATCTGGGGTAAGGCAGCAGGGGTCCACGCGAAAGTATCGTGAAGGGTGTTGGCGTAGTGCAGGATGTCCAGGGCGACTTGTGCGGGTAGCGGGAGGCGAGCGGTGGTAGGTACCAGGCGGTGCTGTAGCATTTCGAGGCCACGGCGGGCGTCCGCCAAGAGTTCGCCCACGGCGACAGGTTGGCGCCGGTGGTCACGGAAGAACTTGTTTATGGCGGAGAAGTAGGGTTGCAGCGAGCTCGCAGCGACCGTTCCGAGTAGGGCCAGCCAGGCCGTGTAACGGACCATTGTGGCGGGTGTGGCCTGTAGCGGGGCGATGTTTTCTTCTGCACAAAAAATAAAAAATTGTCTGATTGCGCTCTGGTAGCTCGTGTACGTCGAGGGCGCTAGCGAGTTGCTGAGTAGGGCAACCGCCGTAACCCCGAGTCTGTCTGATCCTAGGAGGTCTTGGAAAGTTTCAGCTAAATCGGTGGACCAGGGCGACTGTGCTGCTTCACGGCGTAAGCCGTAGCGCGGCGGTCCTGTACGCAGAGGGGGAACGTGCTGTACAGGCGCTTTTAATCGGTCCGGGCGTATCGCTCGGCCAATCGCACCGCGTCGAGTGTAGAGCCAAGAGGGGGTGTTAGCCGAAAGGCCACGATGCTCCACGCGGGTGGCCCGACCCCTTCGTGCTTGCCCAGCCTGCCTGGAAAGAACAGGTCGCGGGACGCTGGGAAGTGCACGGTCTCGGTGGCCAAGCGTGCGAACGCGTGGTACCACGTTTTGTTTCGCCAGTAGGGGGCGACAACGGTTGCCGCTGCTTGAGCTTGTTCGAGTTTTGCTGCCAGCGCCGGTAGGGCAGACCAAGGGGGGTTGCAGTAGTTGTTCTCGCACTTCCACGCCGCGTCGGGGAGGTGTAGGCAGTCGATGTCTTCGCACAGGGGGTCGCGCCAGCGGGCATTGAAGCGTGGTAGCTGCGTGTTGAGCATCGAGGCGAAACGGTCGATAGTGTGCGGCCCCCACCGGCGTTGAAGGTAGGCGAAAACACGAGGGTTGAGCTGCCAGTCTTCGTAGTCCAACTCCCGGCTTAGCGCGTCGGCCCATATGTTGGCCGCCGAGCGGATGTAGCGCGGCCGGATGTTGATGTCGTTGCTGTCGAGGAGGTACCATAGGCGACGGAGTTCGGCCATCATGGCGGGCGAGCGCGAGGTGAGCTTGGTGAGGGCGGCGACCACCGCCGTGTTGTCCTCGTGTAGGAGGACTTGTCGGCCTCGGAGTTGGGGTAGAAAAGATTCCACCGCGTGTCGCACCGCACGAAGTTCCTTCCACGTAATGTGTTGTTGGCGGTCGGTAGCGCTCCAAAAGCCCCGGGCTTGATAGTTGGAGTCCTCGTTGAGAACGGCCCCCCAACCGTAGTCGCTCGAGTCGGCGTGGAGGTAGGCGGTCTCGATAGGCTTGTAGATGGACCGCCCGTTGTGTTGAGTGGGGACCGTGCGCCACCACTCGAGGTCTCGGCGTAGTTGGTGGGTGAGGCGGACGCGTCCGCCCCACCCAACCCGTGTGGCTAACACGTTGTGGAGCTCGCGCAAAAAGAAGCGCGCGGGGGCGATGGCGAGGTAGAGGAACTGCGCCTTTCCGGCGAAAGCCGCAAGTTGGCGAGTAGGTAGCCACCGGGCGTTTGACGCAGCTCGGCCGAGGAGGGATGAGGCTTGTTGCGCGAGCTGTTGGAGCTTTGCGGGGGGGGCGCGAAACATGCCGTGATGGAGGTCCACCGTTAAGCCTAAATGGTCGCCCACTTGGGTAGGTGTCCAAACGCCCTTCTTGGGGTTGCGTTCGAGGCCGAGGCTGTCGAGTAGGGCTTGAACGCGCTGTCGCAGTAGGAGGGCGTCCTCGTAGGAGTCGGCGAGGAAAAGGAAGTCGTCCATGTAGGGTAGGAGTCGAATTCCCCGCCACCGCGCGTTTCGGAGGAAGCGCTTGGTGGGGCGGCGACTGTGAGGGGAAGTAGCCGTTGGCACCGGTTGCGGGGGGCGACGAAGGTGGTTCGTGAACACTTGAGTTAGCTTGCAAAAGTAGTAAGCCGACCCCGACCAGCCCATGGGGAGGCATGCTAGGCGCCATAGCGTGCCGCGGTAGTTGACCGTGAAGAAGTCGCGGTCTTCCTCCCGGATGCCAAGGGTGTAGTACCCGTCGGCAAGGTCGAGGGAGACGAAGTAGTCGCCCGGCCGCGAGAGGTGACGTAGGTGCTTGAGCGTCTCGCACGTCATGGTGAAGGTCGAGCAATAACGGTTGAGTTCTCGAAGGTCGATAATCAAACGCCATTGGTTGCACCCGGGTTTTGGAACTAAAAACATCCGGGAAACGTAGCGAGGGTTGTCCGCCCGCTCCCAAGCTCCGCAAGCCTCGAAGCGGGGGAGCTCCGAGTTTAGAAACTCGAGTTGGGCCGGCGTCGCGTCGAGCATAGAGATGCCGTGGTTGAAGGGCTTGGGGCGTAGACCTTGCTTGAACTTTACGCGAACGCCATGGCGGATCCAGTTTAGGACTTGGCCGCTCGCTCCGATGCGCTCCCACTCCCGCCATCTTCGACGCACGCGGTGGCGCATGAAGGAAGACGTCGGGGAGCAGGAATCGGAGCGGCGGGCCACACCGTCATTTCTTGCTCGAGGTTTTAGCCGGGTCGGTCGGCTTGGGGGCGGGGGTGGCGCGTGCTGCGGCTGCTGCTGCTGCAGCGGCCTTGCGTTTGTCGGCGGCGGCTTTGCGGGCTCGCGCATCGGGGCCGGGAGGCTTGTCCGGTGTGACTTTCGCGAAGGCAGCTCCGGCGGCGGCCTTGCTGGCGGCGTGTAGGCTGACTTCCAGCGTGCGGTCGACGAACGCTTGGCGAAGCGCGTCCAATGTGCCGGAGACCGCGGCAGGGCGCGGTCGGCAGAAGCGCTCGTGGGCCAGTTCGGCAAAGACGCGGTCCGCATCTGTGCTCGTTTGTCCGCCCTTGGTGAGGCGGAGGAAGCCCAATCTAGTACGGGCGGCCTCCTCCGTCGCCATGTGGGTGCGATGACCCGCTCGGATGAGGGTAATCGCTGCCGCCTGCTCTGGCGGTAGAGGTGTGCCGTGCGACAGCGTGTCCAGAGCCTCGCCAATTGCCGCGTTGGCGCAGCTGTCGAAGAAGGCATAGCACCCGATGTGTAGGTACTCGTCGTAGGCTGCCTGGGTGCGTTTGTCGCTTAGAGAGCGGGCGGTGTCGTCCGTGAGTGTCCACAGACGTGGCTCGTCGACGTCGCGAGGGGGACGTTCGAGGCCGGCTGGGATGACTTCGCCGTAGTAGGTGAAGTCGACGAATTCGGCCGCGGAGGGGTCGGGTTCGTCGTCAAGCAGGTCGATAGGTGGCACAGGGGCCTCCTTGCCACCCTCCGTCGCTGTGGTCGCGTCGGTGGGAATGGACTGCTGTTGATCAGTAGTAGCAGGTGTGGCTGTCGGCTGTCGAAGCTGAGCGAGTAAGGCAGCGTTAGCCGCCAAAAACTGCTCAGTAATGCGTTGTTCCGATGCCAAAACCGCCGTACGAATCTGTTCGGCTGTGCGTTGTTCGAGTGTGGTAGCGTGAGGGTCGGCCGCTGCGGCGGATGTAGACTGCTCAGGCTGCATAGTGGGGAACTGCGTAGCTGAACGAGGGGAAGTGTCGCGTGACGCTCGAGTGCGCATGGGACGAAAGGTAAAACTGACACCCTGCTCGACTACTAGAGTCGAGACTGCATTCGCGCGAAGCCTAGATTGGCTGAGCGCGAAAGCAGAGAGTGCCTAGGCTCGTGGCTAGCTACGGCTTATAAGGCACGGGCTAGCTAGAGCTGACCGTTGGGGAAGTCGTTGGTCGTTGGCTGCGTCTAACTGCTTGGGCAAGGTGGTTGCCCTGCAGGTGAGACGCGCCGATATTAACGGTAACAGTAACCGCTAGAGTTACTGTCCCGTACACATGATATTGAAAAGCGATCCGCCGGACCCATGGTCTCCTCCTCCACCCCCCTCACACACCCCGACCACACCCCCCCCCCCCCCCCCGCACACTCATCTCCCTTCCCAACCCCACCCCCCCTTCGTCCACGCCCACCCTCACCACCGCCACATCCCCCCCACCCGCCCCACCTCCGCACAACCCCATCCATCCACCACACGAACCTATGGACTCCTCACCCATCACCCGGCCCCCAACCGACCCTGCCCTCAAACCCGCCCCCCCGACCGGCATCACCAAGCACACCCGCCTATCCCCACAAGAAGGCCTCCCCTCCCCCCCCCCCCCCTCTATAAAGGGAGGGGAGGAAGCCCTAAACCCTTTAAATTTTGCGTCCTTAAGCTCATAAAGTGTGTCATCCACTCGCGGAAGTGGGTAGGCATCCTTACGCGTAACCTCGTTAAGTCCACGGTAGTCAATGAATAGTCGCAGCGACCCATCGGCTTCGTCGCGGCAAGGTCGATGCGAGGTAAATTCATGGTCGCGGTGAGCCGAACTCACAGTTGTTGGGTCGAATCAAACTAGCCTCCACCGCGTCTTTGAGGTGACGGTCTGCGCGCTCCGCATGTGACAGTCTGTTAAGACGTTGACGCTTCATCGGGCGAATTGTGATGATCCCACTGTCGGGTTACATGAAGTGAATCCACTTGTTGCAATAATTCCGGGAAGTCAGCATAGAGTAACGACCTAAAGTTTTCACTTTGTTTTGCATGAAGGGCCTCTCCACTATAAAATCTCGCCGGCTGCTCCGGTGCTTGCGAGATGCCAATCACGTAAAATTCAGCGTTACGTCCCTTGCTGCGGAGCGTCTTGCGCATGAGCAGTTAAATTTTGCCAGAAGAGATTAACATACACTTCATACGTCGCTCCTCGATTTCAGTTTCCACCGTTGTTCCATCCATCATCGTAAAAGCACTCGTCGTGCCGAAATGTAAAGAGGCTTGCTCGTCGTCAAGCCATGGTAAACCAAGCACCACATAAGCAGCGCGTAAATCTCGTAGAACGTAAAAAGTTCGTTGAAGCTCGTGACGAGCTAGCTCAAAGATAATGTCATAGATTGTATAAGACATCACACGTTGACCATTGGCAAGTCGAACTAGAGTCTTGGTCTGAGACTTACGAGTCTGTAGAGCAAAACGTCTTACGAAATTTTGAGACACGAAGTCAAGAGACGCAAGGCAGTCGACTAATCCAGAAGTTAGCTGTCCGCCATCACGAATTTTCATAGTCAGCTCAGTTCGAATCAAAGGACGAGCTTCAATAAGGTCAGTTAACATGGTGGTAGCTTCCGGGGAAAACTCTCTTAGCGTAGCGATGGACTCTTCCGGGACGTCTTACGGTACAAGTACCGAGGTGGGTTCATCAGGAACTATAGTCGGAGCATGATCGTAAAAGCACAATCGGCGTCGACTAATCATAGTTGAACAAGCCAAGGAGCTAGAGCAACCACCTCATGTTGGGTCGGATCGTCTAGCGACTGGCGAGTAAACAAGTGTGTCCTTGTTGGGCAGAGTTTCATTAATGGCAGAGTTTCAAATGTCGAGTGAGCTCCTTGAATTTAGCCCACTTAGGAAGAACCAACACATCCATCGTAGATATCGGAGTTACACGCCTACAACTTTCGAAGTGACGACCAATATGTTCCGCCAACTCCCAAGTTGGATTGATGGCCACCCTCTCACCACCTAAATCTCTCTCCAAAATCGAGTCACTCAGCGCACAACGAGGTAAGTCAACGTTCGAGTTAAGATCCTCATCATCAGCGCAACCCTCCAAAGTGAAGTCAAAGCGTGCGTGCAAAGATTCGAAAATCGAGTCAACAAGTTTCCAATCAATTGAACGTCCGATTACAAGTTTACGACTCTATCTCTACTTGATCTGACGACGACGACCTGCTACTAATTTCGCAAGTGTCGCGAATGTAGATGATGCACGTGTCGAGTGTGATTCGACAACTTCTGTCGCTAGCACTCTCTCGGTACGACGAGTAAATGTAGCCAACTGCTTCAGCTCGCCAGAAGAGCAGCCTTGCCACCATCATTTTTGCTTCGACGGAGCTCCAACCGCCTCTTTGGCTTTGAGCTCCGGGCACTGGAAAAGACGATGTCCTCTTGTGGCACTTGAAGCAAAGCCCCTCCTCTTGATATTTTTGCGCTCATGTGGGGTCAAAGCTCCAGCGATGGTGTCGAAGTCAATTCGGTTAGGGTTTGGAGAAGTTCGACCACGGATTCCACCACGGCCTCCACGATCATCGCCACGACCGCGACCTCGACCAAGCCTTGATCTTTCACCTCGTTGCCAATGTTTCGACGCCTCGATCAAAGGATCGTCGTTAGGTCGCTTACGACGAGTGAGTTGTCCACCTCCATAGGTTGTCGACTGGGTAGCTCTTGGCCTAGCACGACCTAGATGTGGCGCATAAGCTACGAGGTCATTCGGAATTTTTTGTAGCTCCACCTAGGGTAAATTGTAACCCTTTTGTTGCGAACGGTGGGACTTGGCTTGGGTCTGAAGTTGAAAATTAGTCTTTCCACTGATGAATCAAACGCATTGAAGACCATATGTGAGAGGTTGGCGGGACCTCCGTAAAACGCCGTCGAACAATTGAGTGTAGTGGGCGTAACTCGTGTTACCTTGCGTAAGTCCAAGCAGGGCGTTAATTGCGGCGTCTCGAATGATTGGTAACATGGACTTTTTACGAATCTCCTCCACAAGAGTATCAAAAGAGTATGGAATAGCAGAATGTTGCTTACGGTTGTGCCACCAAATGTCCAGAGGTCATGAGAGCTGAGACGTAACCCACACAACAACGTTGTACGAGTCGGCGTTAATCCCGAGCATGGCGAAGCGTTGAGGCTGCGCCTCGAGCAAGTCTTCAAGTTCACGTGCGTCACGACCTGACTTGTAGCTGGAGTAAATTGCAGCCTTACGCTGCGTCTTAGTAAGGGTTACGGTCAAGCCCACAAAATTGGTTGTGGGGGCCGGAACTCCCATGCGTAAATCAGTCGGTGTCTCACCACACAACCGATAAATGTGACCTCTGATCAACATGACACACATGACCATAGTCGATAGTTGAGAACCTGTCGGAATCGGGAACGGATAGTTACACGTAGGGTAGTGCCGGCCCCACAAGGGGGCCGGCTGTGGTGACTAGAGAAGTGTGAAAGAGAGAGATGGCGGCCGGCGAAGGCACCGGCAGGGCCGGCCGACCGCCACTAACGGGGAATAGAGTACCGCTAATAGCATAACACTTAGTATTAGGATGACAAATAGCTACCTTGTACATAAGCACTAGGCAACGGGATGCTAGTGCTAACACCCCCCCTCAAGGTAGCTGAGGTCTTGACGTCGTCCGAGCTTGCGTCAAGGAAAGTGCCATCTTGGTCGAAGGTGTAGTGCTTGTAGCGTGTGTCTCATGCCGGGTAGGTGTAGCGACATGCGCTCACAGGAATGTGCCGCTACCGGCGAGTTACCGATATGACGCGATTCCAAATATACTGCGTAATGTACTATTCTGACATGTAGCGGGAAAAACTGTCCACGGGCGAACTAGCCGACGCATTCCGGCGAGAGCGAGAGCGACCGGCGAAGAAAAAGCAAACCCAACGTAGTTGTTAGGAACGTGTAGGTGCGCAAAAGCATAGGCGGGCGCCGCTCGTGTTGACCCCCCCCCTTTCGCCGTGGGAAAGGTAAGTTCCCCGCTAAGTTAGGTGAGCGTTGCGGCGTTGCCTCGGGAAAAAACAAGAACATTACTAATTAAAGGGCGCACTGGCCGAATTTTCGCGGGTCGGTTTTAAATGACGAGATCCGGTCGATATCATCGGTAGGCTGAAAGCTAGGTGAGACTGAAAGGTGGGTGGGGCGAGCGTGGCGCCGGGCGCTTTACACACGCTCTTCTCATTTTTTACGTGGGAGATGGTAGGAAAGTCGCGGACAACCAGCTCGAAGGCGAAGCGTGGTGTCGGTTGGACGATGAATTACTAGCGTGGCGCCGAGCGCTTTACACACGCTCTACTATTTTTCACGTAGGAGTAGGTAGGATTAGCGTGGCGCCGAGCGCTTGACACACGCTCTTCTCGAGTGTAACTTGGTGGAGGGCCCGCATCCTGTCGGAATCGGGAACGGATAGTTACACGTAGGGACGTGCCGACCCCACAAGGGGGCCGGCTGTGGTGACTAGAGAAGTGAGAAGTGAGAAGGCGGCCGGCGAAGGCACCGGCATGGCCGGCCGACCGCCACTAACGGGGAATAGAGTACCGCTAATAGCATAACACTTAGTACTAGGATAACAAATAGCTACCTTGTACATAAGCACTAGGTAACGGGATGCTAGTGCTAACAAAACCGAAGGTAGAAAAGAAATTGCCTCGGTATCGACGTGTCATCGTGAGAGAGTAGTTGATTGGTAGTCACCGCTCGACGAAAATTCTCCCATTGAGCTACGTAACCAAAGTGAAGTTACTCAAACTTACGTATTACGTCAAGGTCGCCCAATCTTCGTCGGCGTAAGCGAAAGACCGTCAATGTCAATCGTAGATGGAACGACGTAAGTACCACCCGGATTAATTGTCGACTGAGTCGTAACAACTTGCAAAAGCTTAACATGAGTGCGTATATTAGTTGCGACGAAGGGTACCGGAAGTCCGGAACATATGCCGAGAAGACGCAACGAGTTGATGTTTGCCTCCAAATAACGACACTCGAACCGGGTTGTTATTCAATAGAATTCAGTCGTCATGAGTCAAAGTAATGCCAATTTTTATTATGTAACTCACGAATTGTTAGCACTAGCATCCCGTTACCTAGTGCTTATGTACAAGGTAGCTATTTGTCATCCTAGTACTTACTTTTATGCTGTTAGCGGTACTCTACTCCCCAATAGTGGCGGTCGGCCGGCCCTGCCGGTGCCTTCGCCGGCCGCCATCTCTCTCCGTCTCACTTCTCTAGTCACCACAGCCGGCCCCCTTGTGGTAACTATCCCTACGTGTAACTATCCGTTCCCAACTATGTGAGGTTATTGGCCCTCCACCAAGTTACACTCGAGAAGAGCGTGTGTAAAGCGCTCTGCGCCACGCTAATCCTACCTACTCCTACGTGAAAAATAGTAGAGCGTGTGTAAAGCGCTCGGCGCCACGCTAGTAATTCATGGTCCAACCGACACCGCGCTTCGCCTTCGAGCTGGTTGTCCGCGACTGTCCTACCATCTCCCACGTAAAAAATGAGAAGAGCGTGTGTAAAGCGCCTGGCGCCACGCTAGCCCCACCCACCTTTCAGTCTCACCTAGCCTTCAGCCTACCGATGATATCGACCGGATCTTGTCATTTAAAACCGACCCGCGAAAATTCGGCCAGTGCGTCCTTTAATTAGTAATGTTATTGTTTTTTTCCGAGGCAACGCCGCAACGCTCACCTAACTTAGCGGGGAACTTACCTTTCCCACGGCGAAAGGGGGGGGGTCAACACGAGCGGCGCCCGCCTATGCTTTTGCGCGCCTACACGCTCCTAACAACCTTGTTGGGTTTGCTTTTTCTTCGCCGGTCGCTCTCATGCGTCGGCTAATTCGCCCGTGGACAGCTTTTCCCGCTACATGTCAGAATAGTACATTACGCAGTATATTTGGAATCGCGTCATATCGGTAACTCGCCGGAAGCGGCACATTCCTGTGAGGGCATGTCGCTACACCTACCCGGCATGAGACACACGCTACAAGCGATACACCTTCGACCAAGATGGCACCTTCCTTGACGCAAGCTCGGACGACGTCAAGACCTCGGCTACCTTGAGGGGGGGTGTTAGCACTAGCATCCCGTTGCCTAGTGCTTATGTACAAGGTAGCTATTTGTCATCCTAATACTAAGTGTTATGCTATTAGCGGTACTCTAATCCCGGCGCCCGCCGGCGACGCAGCGGCGGCGGCCCCGGAGAGGGGTGCGCTCGCATGCCCGTCGGCACCTACCTCTACCTCCACGCGGTGGGCGCTGGTAGCCTCATAGCCGTGCCAGGCCTCGCACGGTAGGGGGCTGAACGAGGTACCGGTAGCTGCGATCCGCGGGATCAGCAGCTGTCGGGAAGCCCTGTACGGAGGGTTTTGGAAAAACATAATATCCGTACACCGGCACAGGGATCTCCCGCTCGGCCAGTCCGATATGTCTTTTTCGCGACTAAATACTCGCAGATACTCTCCCGACGATGGGGCGGGGGCGGCGTTTGCGAAATATTTTTTGGCGAAAAGGGGTACGGACGGATCAGCGGAGGGACGAGGGTGTTGGAGCTGGCGGCGGACAGCTGGGAAGCAGCGCTAGGGACAACGCTCGCTAGCAGTCGCCAGCCCTGCGAGAGCCTTAGGTCTCCCCTGGAGGTGAGGCATGATGCTACGTAGGACGGAGGCTGGACACAGCCGGAGGAGCGGCACGGTCTGGCGGCGGCGGTCCTTAGGATCGCCCGCCGCCGGAAAAGCCCGGTACGGGGGGTTTTTGGAAAAATTCCCGTACCCACCATCTTTTGAGGACCGGCGACTCGATCCCTGTATTCTTCCAACCCCTTCCCTAGTCGGTACCAAGTTATCGACATGCTGCCTCAGGCAGGGTGCCTAGGGTTATCGTAACGGCACAGTGCTCGTAAAGGCGGCCCCCTAACAACGTAAACCACCGGGGGAGGGTACGGACGGCCACAACGCGATCATATAGGTGTTGGAAACAGACGGGAAAAGGACATGGGACATGAGAAAATCTGGCTCGGGGGCAAGAGAGCCAGCCGGCCACCGTCTGCAGCCTAGTTATTTTCTCTTCTCAGCCCCCGAAGGAGGAGAGAAGACTCGGCTAGGTGGCGAGTTGCGTCGGGAGGAGCGGCTAATACCTCGGGCGGGGTTGAGCACGGATCGAGGCGGGACCGACGACGACCTATGCGAGGGGGGTTTTTCACCTGCCTTTCCCCCCAAGCTCCGGCACGACCGGAGTCGCACGGGAGCCGAGGTCAAGCAGGTTCGCCTCGACCAGCTCAAGCTAGACAGCCTTGCTGATCAGCGACCCCGCAGCGGCTGGAGCAGGCCGCGTAACGTGGAGATTAGCGACATTTTATTTTTCATATTGTATCCAAAAAAAATACGTATAGATCAGAAAATTATAAATACCTGGATACGGGTATGTTTTAGACGGTATCGTTACTGCCATTGGAGAGGTTGGGATTAGTGGTTCACGGTCTACCTCACGCTTAGAAGTCCAACAACAAGTTGAGCATAGCAAAAGGGGGGGCCCAGAGACAACAGCCGGTTATTACTGGTATTGTTGTAAAAAATTTCAATTTCAATACTCTATTCCCTATTAGTGGCGGTCGGCCGGTCCTGCCGGGGCCTTCGCCGGCCGCCACCTCTCTCCTTCACACTTCTCTAGTCACCACTGCCGCCCCCCTTGTGGGGCCGGCACGACCCTACGTGTAACTATCCGTTCCCAACTCTAACACGAACGGCTAAGTCCACATGCTCTTCGTTAGGTCAAATCGAACCGGCAAGAAACCAAGTTTTATTAGTACGGGATTCACGTTGTAACATGCGCTCAATGTATGAGGCTTTGGAGCCTCCGATAGTCAATACGATCACCACGTAATTACCAAATCCGACCGGAGCCATTTCAAATCAATCAGACAACGTCGAACGAGTCAAGCAACATCGAAAGCGTGCGTCGACTAAAAAGCTCCGCAACCTGTGTGGCAATTGGCCTTGTGAAATCTAAATGCAGTTATATTATGCTTTGTTGTGCTTGTTGTTGCAATCTCCGCTTGTGAAAGTGCAGATGGAGGGAGAGACGTGAAGATGCTTAATTGTTTAGTGTTTTGACAATAGATTGTAATTGAACAAACGAATTGTTTAAAGGTTACGTCACCTCCCTTTGCTGCACTAGGCTTATATAGCTTTCGCCTAGCTAGCTTGCACATGCTCTCGCTTGGTCTACATGCAAGGTGCTAGGGCTCTCCATTCTCCAACCGTTGTCAATTGGCTAGCGACGCGACTCGTCCATCATTGGGAACCTCGTTTAGCATTGGGAACCTCATTCCGCGCGTCGTTTGGCTCGATATAGATTTATTGTGCGTACATGTACGTACCGGGAGCAAATGGTAGTACCGTACGCATCCATCAGAACCCTCGCTAGATTGCAGCGACGTACCCACGATGTACGTCCTGCCGATGGAAAAGAACGAATTGGAATTAGTAACGACTAACGAGTACGTGTGCAATGTCCCTATCACATGGTCGTTCGTTTTTTTTTCATCGCCCTACGGGTACCCGGGTACCGTCCACTCTTTGACCGGACATTGCGCACTCAAAACACATCATCGTATTTCTGTTTATATTGCGCGCAGATGATATATCCCTGGAAAGCTCTAGTCTGTAGCTTTCTGCCTGGCCGGAAAAATCCCGATTTGGATTAACTACGAGGATTTTTTATAAGCAATAAAAATATCCTTAATGGACAGGCCTAGACTGTTCCGATACACGACAAGGCTCCTTACATATCAAATGTATATAGGTTATTGCCATTTTGTTCCCTCTTCCATTCTCCCTGTCCGTGCTCATGTTGTTCTTCTTGTAATCCATTCCCGACACAGCTTCGTGTGTGCAGCAGTCGCTTGTATATGACCGATACCAATTTCTTTGCCTCACGTGCACGCTGCCACCAGGCAGGGTGTTACCTGCTGCCATCTCACCATGCTCCAACCAAAAGGTGTCACTTCGTCATGGACTCCCGACTCGAAACTCGACGAAACCGAGTCCAAACGTCGTACTTAAAAGCAAGTATTTGAAAGGGCAGGTGAAACCACACACTCTTCTTAGCCGGCTTGAACGGGGATTTACGCAGTTTCTCCGTGTGCTACTTTTTACATCTCTGCGTTGCTCCAGTCGGGCTGGCGGTGAGTGCTGCAGGGAGGGCTGGGTCGGAAGCTTTTGGCGAGTGGGGTTGCCGCGCTCGGACCGTTTCCAGTTTCCACGTCATCGAGCTGCTTGGACATCTGTGCTGTTGCTGTTTGAATGATATTTGTTCAAGTACTGTACGCACTCAATTGTACGGGACAGTGACTCGCGTCTCCCCCTGGGTAGAGTGCTATAGCTGTGCTCGGGCCGCAGTAGCAAGCTTGATGCTCACGGGTGCAGGACGAGGGGAGGTGGGGCTGGCACAGACGACACGCAACAGAGCTTGGCGGCGCCCGGGATAAGATTATGCTTCCTGAGCTTCTTTTGACTAGCCCTCTGACTCTGCTAGCCACCTTCGCGCTGGTATGGCTGGTGCAGCTGCTGGTTCAGAGTGAAGGCAGTTTGCGAGCTGCGTCGGCGCTGCTGATCAGGTGCTACTGGTGGTGGTGGGGGTCGACCATAATGCCGGGCCAGCGAGGCGGTGCTACTTGCCTCTCCTGCGGCGAAACTGCCAGGCTTCGCTGCTCCCGTTGCCAGTCTGCCCGCTACTGCTCGTCGACTTGCCAGGCGCGCCACTGGCGAGCAGGTCACAAGGAGGAGTGCGGCAAACCGCGGAAACAGCTCAGCGCGGAGGATATTGCCGCTCGCCGCCGCTCGCTGGACGCTCGCTGCGCCGAACCGTTTCCTCAGGCTGCCGAGGTGCTATTCCCCTACGATGATTTCCTGCACCTGTTCCAAGATGCATACTCCTTCCTGCCCTGCCCGCAAACAGCACCTGTGGGGCTGCACAACGTAGGGAACACTTGCTACGCCAGCGCCGTGCTGCAATGTCTAGCTGCCACGCCCCCCTTTGCGGCATTCCTGTATGCCTTTGCTCGCTGGCGCGACAATGCTGAGCCCACAGACAGCAGCAGCAGCAGCAGTAGCTGGAGTCTCATCTACGAGGTGTATGAGATGATGGATGCCATGGCATCTTCTATCGGCTCCGTCTCTCCACGGCCACTACTTCAACGCGTAAGCCGTATAGGCCGCCACTTAACATTTGGTAGACAGGAAGACTCCCATGATTTCCTACTCACGCTGCTGGACGCTATCGAGACAGAGCTTCTGCAGTTGGCTGGCGGCAAAGATGCAATTCCAGACATCCGCACACGCGAAACAACCTTTGTGTTTCATGCGTTCGGTGGTTACATGCGGAACCAGGTGAGGTGGCTCTTCCCTTCATCGCCCAACTCCCCTTGGCACCGCCACCACACAGTCTGAAGCATCTATTCTGGGATCATGTGCCCAGCTTCTCAGTAACTATCTTGGTTGGTAACGGCTCCTTGCGGACGTGATACAGGTCCTATGCTGCAGCTGTGGTTACAACTCTAGAACGTTTGAGTCAGTGATGTGCCTCACTCTTGAGATGCCGGGCCACATTTCCTCACTGGAAGCTGCCCTTGAGAATTACTGCGGGGAAGAGGTCCTGGACGGTCAGAATAGGTACGAGTGCGACTGCTGCCAGAATAAGGTATGACCTCCAAAGCCACGGTGCGCGTTGGGACAAGAAATTTCTTCGCCGTCCGTCAGCTGTCTGACTACGACTGGAGGATATCAATCCACCTGAGATAGGCTTATACTGCCTCCGGGTATTCCTTGGTTGCAGGTCCGCGCCGTCAAGTCCTCCCTTGTTGAGGCTGCACCGAATGTGTTATGTTTGGTCCTGAAGCGCTTTGCAGTGGGTCGCTTCGGGAAGCTGAATAAAAAGGTACGCCTCCGTTCTGTACTTGTCACATCCCTGTCTGGCGCACAAGTGCATATATTGTCGAGCGGCTAACCGGGCTAGAGGCGCAAAATCATCTGTCTGCCCCCACATGCTTATTTGATATATTCGTTTTTGTCCTGCATATACCTGATGCCCCCTCCCCCTCTCATCATTTTTCATATGCACGCCTTTTTTGTAATCCATTGCTTGTCACTCCGCACTCATCAGGTATCTTACAAGCATTCACTGGATATGTCCAGTGTAAGTGCTTCAGACAGCATAGACGACCGGCCAAAGATGTATTCGTTGCTAGGCGTGGTGGTGCACCTGGACCACATGAACAGCACCTCCTTTGGCCACTACGTTGCTTACGTGAAATCGGCAGATGGTCGCTGGTGGTGCTGTGACGACTCGCAGGTCTCGCAGGTGAGTTATGTATGCAGATTCTAGAGCTGACTGCCTAGCCATAGTTTCACACTCAAGCTGGGTACACACCTGCATGGCCAAAAGCCGAAACAGAGGGGGAAACAGGGGCATTTTCATCGTGTTTATTTGCGGGTCTGTTGAGCAGGTGACTGCCTCAACCGCTACCAGCCAAAACGCGTACATGCTGTTCTACATGCGGGATTCAGAGCAACCGAAGCCACCTCCTTTAGTGAGCCCTGTCTCCGCAGCCACTAAAGAAGAGGCTGACTTTGAGGCTGAGGCGGTGGCCGAAAATGGCATGCCAAAAGAGGGCTTCGATCCGATTGAGGTAAGGGGGGAAATGGGGGGATGGGATGAGGCTCCCAGCAGCTCGGTCGCGGGCATACAGTCAAGCTTACGGCAGCTGAAGGTTTTGGAGCGCACGTCCACCGCGCCTGCCGCACTCGTGCGGTATGCCAACGTTGATAGTGGCTCGCCCAAGCCGGTGCCAGTGTTCAGCAGCAGCTCTGGAAACGGGGAACTTGAGGGACCAGAGGCAAGACAGCATGCGGAGGTGCAGTCGGCTGAGCTCTGCCAGAATGGGGGCCCTGTTGACTGCGTAGGCTTCCAGGGACTGTCCTTGGAAGAGGAAAATCCCCAGACCGAGCCAGATAGTGATTCTCATGGCCAGGTAGTGACACCATCGTATAGTGTGCATCGCTCAAGCGACAACGGCAACAACGGGCAAAATCTGGTTGAGCTACAGGTGGATCTTACCGGTGTCACTGACCTGGAGGATGTGATGGTGCACTTAGAGGGTCAGTGTGTCCCGGAGTCGCCCGACCAGATTAGCCAATTTGTTACAGTCGAAGTCGATGGACGATATGCACTGCGAGTCGAACTAGGCGCAGTGCGTGACTCAGCTAGACGAGCACGCTTCAACCGGAGAACTGGCTGTCTTAAACTCGGCTTTCAGGAGACCAGTCATCTGAACGCGGTTGCAGCGGAGCAGAGCGCGCTTGCAGGGGAGCAAAACTGCGGGCTCCAGGAGTCAGTGATGCAATGCCGTGCTACGGGGGGCGGTCTTGCTCTAGAAAATGGGGTGCCTGCCGGGCTGGATGACTCGCAGAGCATCCACGAGGATTAAGGTGATTACTGATTAATGATACATTATAACTTCGTCATCACTCTGCTGAGCACACATGAGCGGCACCTTGCTGAAATGCTTTATTACTGCTGTAGCCAGCGCATATGCTGCTTACATAGCACCTGGAGTGATTTTAAAGTTTCAGATGCGAATTTGCACGAATGAATTGGTATCGGTTGAATGTGACTCAAGCATTACTATGCGTGTCACTACTACTGCGCCCATGGCCCGCGGACATCAGCGATTGTCATTCACATGCTCCTGGCCAAGCGAAGCCGAAGGATGGTCAGTTGGCTTCGTCATTGCTGTTGTAGATGAGACAAGAGGAAGCAGTTCAAGCATCAACGTGTAGGGGTTCACTTACTAAGGAAATGTACACGTTAGTAATTCAAACATGTCACAGATCAAGGCTTTTGACGGATCCTTGGCTTATCCTTGGCTGCAATCAGCGACTTCCGGGGGTGCTCAACAGGTTCCGATCTTCCAAAGCATAGTATTCTTGCATTCGTCCGCACAATTCCGGACTACATTTCGCACGGTCGCATGTGAATATTGTCATCATGACGAACCGAATCGAGTGGTAGAACGCATGCTCTCGTATTAACATCAACACGGTCTCATGGTTAATGTATCGACAATATGGCCGCTATTAGCCCAAAACATGGTTTCCTTGTGACAATATCCACTGTCATGACAATCAAGATCGCCCCCCATCGATAGTGGTAATCCGAGGTGCCAAAGCAATACCACCAACGTAGATGACTCAAGATGAGACGATGCCGTCAAATTCATGTGGTCGCAAGGCTTAGTATTGGAGCTTTCGTATTGATACGGGGCTCATACTATGAAGCGCACTCATGAAATACGGAGACACGCACGGCATTCTTAGCGGCAAGAATACGGCTTCCGACTACTCCGCAGTCTACACGTAGCGCTCGCATTGTTATGATGGAGAATGCCAAAAATCATAACAACGCTATCCGCAACGTATTTGTATGCGGATGTCGTGATTAGAACTTAGTGGTGAGAAGCCACTAAGAGATCATACATTTTTTTCCGGTGCGCCAGTAAAGCGCACGCCTAGTACACGAAAGGTCGCGGGTTCGAAACCCGGCGAGCCCGATCTTGGTAGTTAGGCGTGTGACGGCCCAAGATGAACCCCCACCTTCCACACGGACCTCAAGGGAGCATTCAACATGACCGGCCACTGAATCATGTTCATCGACATGCAATAACTCGGTATTCCCTTCCCGTCAATACCTCATGTAATAACACCATCAACCTCCCGGGCCACCCACCCCGCCCCCAAGTTTTAGCCCCTCCGGAGCCCCCCCCCCCCCCCCCCCCCCCCCCCCCCCCCCCCCCTTTCTCCTCAACGGCAAACAAAGGATCGTCTCCCGGGCCGCAACTTCCACAACGTGAGCCTCGAAGGGGGACTTCGCGAGTAACACGGCCACCCGACCACCGCCTACGAAGGAGATGCCGATGGTGGGACGTGTGTAATTGCCTTCACGTCCTCTCCTAGTGGCTAGTGTTACTATTAGGTGTTGTTAGGGGATGATAGGGGTCATCAAGCTCGCTCTTTACTAGTCCAACGGTCGGAGTTTGATATGGAAGTGACTTAGGTTGTTTTCCCCGTGGTGACGGAGGATTTTGAGGATTAAAGAAGGGGCGACGTTCCACTGAAAAACAATTTATCCCAACCTTTAATATGTGCCTAACTCAAGCATTACACGCCCCGATCCGTTTTGATGTTTTAGTCCCTTGCATGAGTACCTGGGAATACGGACCCATGCCTAGATTATGCTTTTTAATACCCATGTGATGAGTACTGTCATGCAACAATACATTGCATGGCATTGTACACGTACTCGTTACTAATTCCAATTCGTGCTTTTCTATCGGAAGGACGTACAACGTGGGTACGTCGCCACTGAAATTTTGCGAGGGATTTGATGCGTATTGTACTGCTAGTACCTCCCGGTACGTATGGATACGCAAAGTAAATCTAACTAGCCATACAACGCGCCAACTAAGTAAGGTTTCCAATGGAGAATGTGATTCCCTAGACTGGACGAGCCGCGTCTCTAGTTTGTTGATGACGGTTGGAAAGCCCTAGCACCTGGCACGAGGACCAAGCGAGAGCAGGTGCAAGCTAGCTAGGCGGGTGCTATTTAAGCCTACTGCAATAGAGGGAGGTGACAAACATTTTTGCACGCTTATCTAGCCCAGCCTAGCTCGCGCGGATCGCAGCTACCGGAACCTCGTTTAGCCCCCTATCGTGCCGAGCTTGGCACGGCTGCATGAGTACCAACGCCCACCGCGTGGAGTTAGAGGTAGGTGCCGACGGGCATGCGAGCGTACCCCCCTCCGGGGCCGCCGCCGCAAATGTGAATATAAGCAATGCAGCTCGATGGAGCACACGCTGTAAAGCCTGAGATGTGCTGCTTCATTCCAACCGAAAGCGTTATCGAGACTACTACATCGCGAACCAATTGTAAATTGTCGCTTGAAAATGGCATGCCGGTTTCGCGTAACAATAGTCGAGATGATGGCTGCTATATGTGCTTCATTGTTAAAATTCCGTCAATTATAAACCACACCTTACCGGATTGAGCTTCACGTTGAAAGAAGAACTCGATGTCATCTCCCGAAGCTTTTTAAACGTAAGCGAAAATCACCACGTGCATGTGAGGCCCCAAAGAAGCCATTGTCAGCGCAAGTCGAGCAATCTTCGAAAGTCTCGCAACTGTTGGCGTGTAGATCCAAAACGCTCCGAAATCAGAGTAACAATTTGCTTGGAGGACAAACTGCGTAACAATCATTTACGGCAAGAGCCATGAGAACGTGCGAGAGCGTAAGTGTTTTCAAATAGTTGAATGTGATTAAAAAGATAATTGGAAAAAGTCGTGTCTCCTCCCTCCATTGCGCTAGCTGAAGTGTAACATTATGGTTCGCCTTCAGTCTTGAAACACGACCCTCGGGAGCACGTTGCATGAGACGTGCTGAATGTCGCCTCGGACAAACGTGATCATGCTCATCGTACCGCTTAGTTAATCTCACCAATCAGCACGCTAGTAATGTACTTGGACTTGAGCTTAATATAGTGGCCATACAACCGCAAGCGTACACTTCCTCGGAGTGTACGGAATGCAACTAGTAGCGATACATGCGGGTCCTACAGTCACATGTACTGCGATAGGACAGTACTCGCCACACTCTTACGACTATTTTTTTTTTTTTTTTGCGCCCCCGCAATATGGGATTGGCTGGTAAGCCCTCACCGGCACTCTCTCCATGCGGCGTTTTGCAAGCACGACTGAGAGTAGATGTTTAAAACAAAACTCCAAACTCATCATCGATCATGCTCCCGGCTAGGCGACGCTCGTGTGAGTGCACAACGTACCATTGCAAGATAATTGTACCGCACTGCGCTACAACGCTAACCCCACATCGAGGCCGGCGTTGGAGTTTCACCAACTCAGAACCTTCCAATAACATGCAAACAACAATGAATGCATTCCCGGCACTTACCAAGAAAGGTTTGCCCTACCCCTCCGGGCGTCAGCCGATTCGATTAATGCGAGAAGGAGCAACGCCTATCTCGCGAACAACACATTTCGAGAGTGCGAGTCATGAAATGCAAAGAAAGCAATATGAGGTAGGGCATGGTGCCATAATTGGAAAATCTCCCACTCCTTGTAAAATAAGTGGTGCCATGAAGGGGAGGGGGGACATTGCTTGAAAGCAATGCACTTATATTTTCAGAGGAGGTAGCGCACTGACGTACAATATCTATAAGCTATGGGGCTAGTATCCCAAAGTTATGACGGCGGCACTCACGACGTGGGCATTCAAGTAGGATATTTTTTATAGATTCAGGCACATCCCCGCTGCATGCATGACAATGATGGAAAAAACGTTCGGGCATGGCATGAATTCGGGCAAGACGACGGGTAGTGGGAAATACACACGTACGAAATTAAGTCATAATGTGTAGCCCTAGAACGGCCCCCACAGGAGGCCGTGCCGTATTGTGGCAATGGGTTTCCAACATGTACGGCTTAAGAATAAGTACTCCGTGTATTGGTACGTGTCGAAGATGACGCCTCGAATCGACCCCATTGATTTGACGAGGTAGGAGGCAACGCATGGCGGCAAAGATCTCCGTGCGTGTGGGACGCGTACGCTTTGGGCTAATTCCGTGCTTGCCCTAGCAAAACGACCAAGCTAACGCACGGTCCCATACGTCCAAGTATTTTGGCGAATACGACTAGGTTGGCGCACCAATTCGCTGATGCACGTATTTTGGGTGGGCGCTTAAAGGAAAGCCCTATCCCTAGCCGCAGCTGCCGTTGCTTCTATGGGGGCTATTCCTAGCTCCCACAATAGTGACGTTGTGGCTACCCCAGGAGCTTTTGCAACCACCCCAACTAAGCGCCTAAAAAATTGATTCAATAGAGTTTGTATTGTATTGACGCCTCTAGTCGTATCCATCCCCGATACTTCACACCCGTAAGTAAGGACCGGTACTATGCGGCTCTTAATGAGCACCGAGGTGCGTACATTAATGGGGATATCCCGCCCTCCTAACACAAAGTCGAGCGCTTCGACGGCGCGCATGCTTTTTAAAACCATGTCGCCGACGATGATATTCTGCAGACTCAAATCCGAATTTATCAACGCGCCTAAGTGCTTATAGTCAGACACACTCGGTACCCGTCCCTCCCCGAGCTACCAACCAGCAGCTTGTTCGCGTACTACGGCTACGTCGGAGTGGCGGCCTAGCGCCATTACCCCGTATTTGCTTTCTCCGAATCCCATGTAGTGGTCGTCCGCCCATTGGGAAAAGTGGGCAAACATGGCATGCATGTTATCGAGCGACGGCGCAAGGCCCACGGCGTCGTCGGCGACTAATTGGCCCGGCGTTCTTTACGGTTGCCTCGAGTCAAGCATGTCAACGCAACCCGGCACCTCGCACCCCAATCCTTTCATCACGTCAAATATGTTATTAAATATTCTGTTAAAGAGGATTAGGGATTGTGGTACCTTTGCCACGGTCCGCGCTCTACTGGGATGGGGTCAAATAATATGCCCGGGGCCTCTCAAGTTTTTACTTGGACAGTGCTATCCCTATATAAAGCTTGTAAGAAGGATAGCACATCCCTCCGGCATGTGCCACGCACGCACGCGCGCCGAAGCGTCTCGGGGCCAAACTGTTAGTCGCCGCCGCGGACTCGCTCGGTGCTGCGGGCGTCCGGCCGTCCCTTGCCGTTGTAGGCTTATTGCTCGGCGCTGCGGGCGTCCGTCCGTTCGTCTAGGCGGGGTGCCGGTATTCCTCAGTCTGACGGGCGCCCGAGCCGAGGGGGGGAAAGCAATCGTCAAGCAATCTTCTATTCGACGCGGCAGTTAGGGAAATAAGCGTGTACTCCGCTGATGGCCCCGAGAAAAGCCCCCCTGAAGCTGCGCGGCCAGTCCCGAAGGAAGTCCGGTCGTCGCGAAGTGGATGCCTGGCGGGCGGAATGTATTTGAGATGTGGCGGAATGGGTAGGCGATGTGGCGTGTGTTAGTACTTAAGCACTTCGGTACTGTTGTAAGTAATACCGTATACGTATTAGTTGCAGATAGCTACTATAAGCTATTCTAGATATGATTAGTACATGTCTAGATCGGACATACCGATAAACTGTTTGACTCGGTACAGAGCTGTCGCTAGGCTACAGCTCTCACACTTATGTTGTCCCGACACCACGCATGTAGGCTGGTTGTCGCCGTTTGCGGGACTGTGACTGTAACTACGTTTGCGTAAGTTATCTTCCACACTAACTGTGTTTGCATGGTTCAATAGGTTATGGGCCCCCGCCTCACGTCACTCACGCGCGACAACCTGGTTCGGCGAGCTGCGATCGACAGCTCTCCCGCAGAAGGCAAGTTTCTTTAGAATCCTAGTACTTTCAACATGTAGTCGGCGGTATCGCCAGTATAAACTGCGATTTAAAACCCGCCACCACCCCTCTTAAGTCAGCCACTCGACGGCGATAGCCAGCCACCCACACCGACGCACTCGTCGTGTGTGGACAGGGTGCACACAGGTCCAAGCTGGAGAACGGGGGGGTGCACTGTCGGGTGAATACGCATCCACAGGTTGCACGCCAGCCGTAGCTTACCTTTTTTATTTTTATATTATCTTAGCGACTCAGCCGCCAGCGCAGCGCTCCACATGTCCTGGCCTTGGTCTCGACTTGTGCCCCACAGTGGGTGGAGGATACAGAGAAGGTGCTCTGAGACACCCCGGGGCTACATGCCGAGGGGTCGGCGGGCATCAGGCCGTCTCTTTGCATACCGCTGTTAGGCACGAGTCCGGCTAGCGGTTTTTACCGCTGCCTGTTTTTTATCCAGCTCTTTCTTTTTCGCCCTCTGTCGAAATGGCGCCGAAAACCCCGCCTGTTTCACCTGTTGATTCCCCTGACCCAAGCTCTCAGCAGAGCACTGTCGATACTACCCAGGGTGTTCTCGCGCTGCTCCTTGAGCAACTGACGCGCCTTGAAGCGTACCTCGACTCGCGGTCGGCCGCCATTGCTGCTCTTCCTGCTGCGGGTGCTACTCCGCACCCCCATGTCCCTCAGCGCCGCCACGATGCTCAGCTCGGACACTTTCGGGACAGCCACGTCGTGCACACCCTCCCCCTGCTTGTGCATCCCCAGCCTGTCTACGCCCCACAGGACGCACAGTCAGCCTTGTCTGCTGCTACCGCTGCAGCTCCTGTTGGCGACCCCGCCGTCGCACATCGCCGTCCCGATGCGCACCGCGAGCCCTCGCGTCCCGAACTCGTAGGTGAACACTTGCAACCACCCCCCCAATACCCCCCCGCTGATTCTGCCCTACACCGCGACCCCTCGCGTCACGACATCGCGGTTGAACAAACCCCGCCACCCCCCCCCTACCCCCCCGTTGAATATGCCCCTCACCACCCCATACCTCTCATCCCGGGGCGCCCTCTCACGGCGTCCCCCCCTCCCGTGACCACCCGCATTCGTACGCCCCGCCGCCTCCCATGGCCGGCCGCTCTCCCTTTCCCGGTGGCCCACCTCTTCTCTTCCATGGACAACATTCTTCCCCAGCCCAGCGTGGCGACCACACCCCCCGTGGCCGTCGTCGCCCCACCGTTGACCCCACAGTCATCGGCCGACCGACACACGCAACCCCCGACTTTGATCCAGACGTCCACCCCAGTCTCTTGGGCAGCCCCCACTACGCCCCCGTCTGCACGCGCCCCGCTGTCTCCACGGCCTTGCGCATCCTTGGCTCCGCCCAAGCCTCACCCACGGAGACACATTGGCGCGCTTTGCAAAAGGTCCTCCGCTACCTTCATGGCACCATCCACATGCGCCTGACGTTGGGGGGGGGCCTGAACCACAGCCTCCAACTCACAGGCTTTGCCGACGCAGACATGCTCACCAAACTCCTCCCAGGTCCTGCACTGGCAAGACGCCGAAGTGCGATCCTTGGAGGACAAGACCCAATGCAACGCTTCATCCCGTAGCTACGTGCAGGGGGAGTGTTGTAAGTAATACCGCATACGTATTAGTTGCATATAGCTACCGTAAGAGTGTAAGCTATTCTAGATATGATCAGTACATGTCTAGATCGGACATACCGATAAACTGTTTGACTCGGTACAGAGCTGTCGCTAGGCTACAGCTCTCACACTTCTGTTGTCCCGACACCACGCATGTAGGCTGGTTGTCGCCGTAACTGTTCCGTTTGCGGGACTGTGACTGTAACTACGTTTGCGTAAGTTATCTTCCACACTAACTGTGTTTGCATGGTTCAATAGGTACCCTTAACGTTGTTAAGTTATAGTGTGAAGGTATATCACTTAGCTTTATATGAATAATTTGCTATTGATTCGGGTCAATCGGGTGTCATGAGCTTTCGGACGTTTAGCGTATTCCCCCCCCCTCTTGAGAGTTAACTATACTAACAAGTGTAAGAACAAGTCCAATAACCATATTGAAATATCCTATAGCCGGGTATATTCAGACACCCGGCGGCTGTATCGTTACTTTGCCGAGCAATTTTTAACCATTCTATGTGTATTGATTTCCACAGCACGTGCGTCCACTTGCAAGTGGCTCTTCTAGCCGTAATATCAATCACATATAAAAAGCAGATTTTGTAAATATTTTGTCTGTGCATGCAGAGCTTTACCCGGGGATATCGAGGCTATTAAGCAAAGCTTTTTTTGAGTGATGGCCATGATATTATGGCCTGCCCACATGCCGTTCGTCAATCTGTGAAATAAGGACGTATGCTAAGAATTGATGGTAATCTTTGAAAACTGCCAAGCGCGTATGTTTGTCGCAAAAAATATACGCGACAAGATCCACAAGCAACACAACACCAAAAGAGCATAGCTTTTGTGGTGATAACTTTGCATGATGGAATAAAATTGAAGATTTACAACCATAAGTAATATTGAAACTTAGTGAGGACTCGGCGTCATGATGATAAGCACGCGCGCGTGCTGTAAAATCTCTCGCTATGAATGACGCGAAACTCGGTAACATGGTATATGATAACCCATTTATGTGCACTACAAAAAAAGAACTAACGGTCCCAAAATCATAACTAACCCAAATGCATAGGTACTAGTTAGCCTTTGGTGCACTTGCACCGACTATTTTACCTATTAAGCGATTTTTTATTTATCACCGGCTTGAATGGCTGGAAGCCCTGAAGAACAAAAAACCCTCTAGTGATATAGTATCAGCAACAGAAAATGCTTTTCAGCAACAAAAAGTGCATACGGTGCAGAAGGAGGCTCGCAGTTTTGTACAATTCTGCAACTTCTACGCCAATTTCATCCATCATTTCAGCGCCCTTACAACACCACTAACGGACTTTCTGCGGAAGCCCCAGTCACATAAGATTACGCTGACGCCTATCTGTTTGGAACCCTTTGAGACTCTCAAGTTGCGGCTCATTTCCGCGCCATGCTTTATCCTTCCGTACGTAAGCTCGGACGCGACGTTGTGTTAGCACTAGCATCCCGTTGCCTAGTGCTTATGTACAAGGTAGCTATTTATAATCCTAGTACTTCGTGTTATGCTATTAGCGTTGGGAACGGATAGTTACACGTAGGTCGTGCCGGCCCCACAAGGGGGCCGGCTGTGGTGACTAGAGAAGTGAGTGGAGAGAGATGGCGGCCGGCGAAGGCACCGGCTGGGCCGGCCGACCGCCACTAATAGGGAATAGAGTACCGCTAATAGCATAACACTACTAAGTACTAGGATGACAAACAGCTACCTTGTACTTAAGCACTAGGTAACGGGATGTTAGTGCTAACACCCCCCCTCAAGGAAGGTGCCATCTTGGTCGAAGGTGTAGTGCTTCTAGCGTGTGTCTCATGCCGGGTAGGTGTAGCGACGTGCGCTCACAGGAACGTGCCGCTACCGGCGAGTTGCCGATATGAAGCGGTTCCAAATGAACTGCGTAATGTACTAGTCTGACATGTAGCGGGAAAAACTGTCCACGGGCGAACTAGCCGACGCATGAGAGCGACCGGCGAAGAAGAAGCAAACCCAACAAGGCTGTTAAGAGCGTGTAGACATGCAAAAGCATAGACGGGCGCTGCTCGTGTTGACTCCCCCCTTTCGCCGTGGGAAAGGTAACCTCCTCGCTTAGTTAGGTGAGCGTTGCGGCGTTGCCTCGGGAAAAAACAAGAACAATACTAATTAAAGTACGCACGGGCCGAATTTTCGCGGGTCGGTTTTAAGCAACCACATCCGGTCGAGAGCATCGGTAGGCTGAAGGCTAGGTGAGACTGAAAGCTTGGTGGGGTGAGCGTGGCGCCGGGCGCTTTACACACGCTTTTCTCTTTTTTACGTGGGAGATGGTAGGACAATCGTGGAAAACCAGCTCGAAGGCGAAGGGTGGTGTCGGTGGGACGATGATTTACTAGCGCGGCGCCGAGCGCTTTACACATGCTCTACTCTTTTTTACGTGGGAGAAGGTAGGACTAGCGTGGCGCCGAGCGCTTTACACACGCTCTTCTCTAGTGTGACTTGGTGGAGGGCCCATAACCTTTTAGAGTTGGGAACGGATAGTTGCACGGAGGTCGTGCCGGCCCCACAAGGGGGCCAACTGTGGTGACTAGAGGAGTGTGAGGAGAGAGATGGCGGCCGGCGAAGGCACCGGCGGGGCCGGCCGACCGCCACTAATAAGGATTTGTCATCCTAGTACTTACTTTTATGCTATTAGCGGTACTCTATTCCCTATTAGTGGCGGTCGGCCGGCTCTGCCGGTGCCTTCGCCGGCCGCCATCTCACTCCTCTCACTTCTCTAGTCACCACTGCTGGCCCCCTTGTGGGGCCGGCACGACCTCCGTGTAACTATCCGTTCCCAACTCTAAAAGGTTATGGGCCCTCCACCAAGTTACACTAGAGAAGAGCGTGTGTAAAGCGCTCGGCGCCACGCTAGTCCTACCTTCTCCCACGTGAAAAAGCGTAGAGCGTGTGTAAAGCGCTCGGCGCCACGCTAGTAAATCATCGTCCCACCGACACCACGCTCCGCCTTCGAGCTAGTTGTCCGCGACTGTCCTACCATCTCCCACGTAAAAAAGAGAAGAGCGTGTGTAAAGCGCCCGGCGCCACGCTCGCCCCACCAAGCTTTCAGTCTCACCTAGCCTTCAGCCTACCGATGCTCTCGACCGGATCTGGTTGCTTAAAACCGACCCGCGAAAATTCGGCCCGTGCGTACTTTAATTAGTATTGTTCTTGTTTTTTCCCGAGGCAACGCCGCAACGCTCACCTAACTTACCTAACTCGCCTAACCTACCTAACTCACCTAACTTACCTTTCCCACGGCGAAAGGGGGGAGTCGACACGAGCAACGCCCGTCTATGTTTTTGCGTGTCTACACGCTCCTAATAGTCATGTTGGCTTTGCTTCTTCCTCGCCGGTCGCTCTCATGCGTCGGCTGATTCACCCGTGGACAGTTTCTCCCGCTACATGTCAGAATAGTACATTACGCAGGTCATTTAGAATCGCTTCATATCGACAACTCGCTGGTAGCGGCTCGCTCTTGTGAGTGCATGTCGCTACACCTACCCGGCAGGCCGGCATGAGACACACGCTACAAGCACTACACCTTCGACCAAGATGGCACCTTCCTCGACGCAAGCTAGGACGACTTCAAGACCTCGGCTACCTTATTGAGGGGGGGTGTTAGCACTAGCATCCCGTTGCCTAGTGCTTATGTACAAGGTAGCTATTTGTCATCCTAGTACTTAGTGTTATGATATTAGCAACTCTCTATTCCCTATCAGTAGCGAAAGCATCGGCCTTGCCCAACTACACTTCGTCCGTGAGGCCGCAGTTCCATTGTTTTGGGATGGCGAGGCTCCGTCGGATGCATGTTTACGACGGAAGCCATAGCCGTTGTTAGAAGACGCGCAATCAAACTTATTGATTGTTAACGCGTTGCGGTTGAGCCCCAAGTTCGCCGATCTCATTCGCGAGGGGTACTCGTAAATTTCGTTTTATGGGGACGAGGGTGAGTGGACGAACGACAGCCGGATAGAAGCCGAAGCCGGGTACTTTTGGCGTCTCGATCGCTTTTGTGTCCCGCGGAACTCTGTGCTCCAACTGAGATTGGTCACAAAGGTGCACGACAACTCGTCATCTGGTCACACATGAGTTGCTAACACGCTTGCTAAAGCGTTCGACAGATTCTGGTCGAAACGAATCCGCCAAGATGTGAATTTTTTTTTTAAGCGATGCGTCGTGTGTCGACGAGCAAAGATTCAACCACATAGGGCTGCGACTATGTACCCATAACATGTTCCACCTAGACCGTGGCACATAGTTGGTTTTGACTACCTAACACACTTACATGTGAGCAATGGCTTTGAGAGTGTTCTAATTGTGGTCGACCACTAATTTAGCGAGTGTACTGATGCGCATTGTGCTACCAGTACCTCCCGGTACGTACAATTACGCGCAATAAATCTAACTACCTAGACGACGCGGTGGACGAGTTTCCCAATGCTAAACGAAGTTCCCAATGTTGGACGAGCCGCGTCGCTAGCCTGTTGGCAACGGTTAGAGAGCCCTAGCACTTGGCACGAGGAGCAAGCGAGAGCATGTGCACGCTAGCTAGGCGAGACCTATTTAAATCTAGTGTAATACAGGTAGGTGACATAACCTTTTAACAAATCCTTTGTTCGATTGCAATATACATTTGAACACTAAACAGTAAAGCATCTTCTCATCTCTCCCTCCATTTGCACTTCCACATGAAATGACAATAGCAACAAGCGTAACATAACATATTTGTGTATTTAGTTAGCTTTTATTAGGAGGCCAACTGCCACACCGGGCATCATGCAACGACTGCGCGTATGTATTGTAGTAGTGACTACTGGATTGAACTTAAAGCCTCATGATGATACAATAGCATATGTACATGGTACTCTACTTAATATGTCTAAAACATTTTGAAAAAGAAACACCAAGGAAAAAGGGAAAAGGAAGGGAAAAAACCACGTACCTTCTCTGTAACATATATTATTTATATACACGTAAAAATATCTATTTGTGAAATCCGTCTTCGATACCTTACTACGCGGGTGCAGGGAAGCGGCCGCCTGGCGATGATTCTATAAGATGCTTGCATATGTTCGCAAACTTTCTGTATGGTAGTCGTTGTATTTCTGATGTCGATTTGTGGCAGAGAGAAGCGAAAGGAGGGGGAGGTACAGAGTAATAATCATAATATCAGAAAAAAATGTCTGTAACGATTCCGGCACTTACGCTCCCAAGTAAAAGGGTGCCAAAACGGAACAGGGATATTTTCCATTATTGCCTTTTCTTGTAAACTCATTGTTCATCATTGATGCTGACATGAAATTAAGGGCGACGTATCCTGTCCTACTGTATCAATTTGCTAACATCTGTGTGTCTGTGTGTGTGTGTGTCTGTGTGTCCGTGTGTGTCCGTGTGTGTGTGTGTCCGTGTGTGTGTGTGTGTGTGTGTGTGTGTGTGTGTGTGTGTGTGTGTGTGTGTGTGTGTGTGTGTGTGTGTGTGTGTGTGTGTGTGTGTTTATCGGTGTGTCCCGTTGTCATCAGCTCGATTGCATTCATTATTACAAATGCGATATTTTTATTTGGAAATAAGTTGAACTTAGTTCTTAGATGAACTTAGCCACCATCCGCGAAAGATGAAATAAGTTGAACTTGGTGTAAAGCGCACTTATTCGGATAGGGATTGGATACGTCGTTAACTACTGCGCATCGCTACGATGGGTACAGGAGCATTATTTTCTTGATTACAAAAATATAGAGTGAAACACAGTATGGTGTGTGTGGATAATTACAAAAACATAGAATGAGAGAGACGAAGGAGGTGTGTGGTGTGTGGTGTGTGTGTGTGTGTGTGTGATGCGTGTGTGTGTGTGTGTGTGTGTGTGTGTGTGTGTGTGTGTGTGTAAAAAGTAAGTATCACGACTATAGGCCTGCATGGATTATCTTTATTGTCGCAAAAATACCAAGCGAGAGACATATGGTATGTGTGTACATGATCATGACAATACAAGAACGACGGGAAAAAAGAACTACGGGCCACTCCTATCCTACTACATTTGTGTGCTAGAATCTCCGTGGGTGTGTTTGTCTGTCTGTCGGTGTTTCCTCTTATCCTCAGCTCGATTGGATTCGGTACTACAAATGCGATTTTTTTATTTGGAAAAAGGTCGACTTTGTGTAGAGCGCACTTATTGGGATAGGGATAGGGATACGTCTTAATTAAATTACTGCGCATCACTACGATGGGTACAGGAGAATCCACAGCATGATTGTGGTGATTACAAAAATACATGGTGAGAGAGAGCATGTGTGTGTGTGTGTGTGTGTGTGTGTGTGTGTGTGTGTGTGTGTGTGTGTGTGTGTGTGTGTGTGTGTGTGTGTGTGTGCGTGCGTGTGTAACAACTACAAATGGGCCTCTATGGGTTATTTAATGATTAGGAAAATACAAAGTGAGAGACACATAGTGTGTGTTTGCATGATTACAAAATGTAAACAACGACGGGCACAACTACGGGCTACTCGTAATTCATATGAATGCCTGATGCCGTAATTACATGTATCTGGTCCGGATGCCCGTACTTTGCTTTATGACAAAAAGAAAATCTTACAAGAAAAAACAGTAGAAACCACAAAGCAAAAAGTAAGAATGAGGAGGAAAACCCCCCCAGGCCCATGGAAGCCCGAGGAACGGGAGGGCATGCCGCAGCATCGGCACTGCCCTCTTGCAAAGCATCGTGAAGATAGGAACCAAAGGTACCACAGGAAGACGTTGCAGAAATTCTCGCCGCACATTCCCCCAAAACCGTCGAAAGGGAACACAAGTAGATCGACGAAGTAACGAAATATTGCATGCGGACATTACTATTAAAACGCAATAAACGAGAGTCCGCTGCACCCAATCATGCCAGGGAAGCGACGAACTGCCACCAAAATTGCCTCGTACTTTGCTTAATCATACCTCGGCGACCCTAATGTCTGTAGCGCTATATGAGGGGTAATATGCATTGCGGTTGAGAATGTGCGCGATCATTCAGCTTTATCATGTGCTTCAATGTCATATCCTCGAAAAAATGGCTGCTGAATTTCTGACTTTGGTGTAATTCGATTGTAAGAAATGACAAATTACCGAGCAACAAAAACATTCACAGAGTGCAACAATTCATGTGGGAAACGAGAAAAACGCATACTCAAGCGAAAAGGGCGAATCATGATATTGTTACTTCGTCGGAGCATATCCTTTCACATTTCAAAAGCAATAATCCAGGATATCCCGTGTTTCGCAATGCCGTGATTACGTTCACCAGGACATGAACATCACGACAGCGGTGGCGAGGCTGCACGTCGGATCAGATCTTTTGAAATATAATTACGAATCAAGAAAGCAGCGGAACCCAGCGTGAAAGGGGGGACGGGCAAACGAGCCTAAGCCCGCGGAGCAGGGAGGCAGGCAGCGGCATCAGCACTTCCCTCATGCATCGCATCGCGAACATAAGAGCCCGAGGTGCGGCGGAGGACCACAGATACACGCTGCATGAATTCTCGACGCGCATCTCCAAGAAACCGGCGGACGGGAATAGGAGAAGTCGAACGACGATCGCATTATCAAAGAAACTGATTTGCAAAACATGATTCTTCAAAAAGCACACCAGAATATTCCCCGTCACTTGAATTGTTGATAGAAATGCACACAAGCCGAATTGGGCCAGCCGCACATGTAAAAGAAGTATGTATATATAAGAAAGGGAAGCCGGCATCAAATGCTGCCGATGACTGTCTGTGTGGCCGGGAATATTTACGACACAACAATATCGCGCACGCCGCACAATTAACTCAGCTCGCGAGTAAGAAAGACAAGTTATCATTTGGTGATTGTAGTAATAGTCGCAACGGATTCTGTTTCAGTAGTTGTGTGACACCGCAATGCTGGTCTTCGGAGTGCAGGAACGCAGGACTGTAACCAACCGGGTAAACAATCAGTGTCGTTCCGTTAATTTACAACGCCCCAAGCATTGGTGAATGCGTGAGAGTTGGCCAGGGAAAACCCGATGTTGCCAGCGGTCGAGAGACGCCATTCTGATGCATACTCCAGGTGAGGGGAAATGTGGCAAGAGGTAGGACTCTTTGTGAGGGTAGTAGTGGCACTTGCGCTTCCAACGGTGGCCTCCAATCCCAAAGGCTTCGCTGCGACATGGTGGTGGGCAGGCCAAGCTTGAAGCGCGTGCCACACAAATCCAGCGGCGTGCTTCAAACCTTGATGTGTGCAAGCCAGTCCAATCCGCAAGAGGTACTTGACCTGTGTTATATCATCACATCCATGAGCTCAGCATTCTTTGCATTTTCAGCGGCCCAAAATAAGCGGTGAACATGCATAGCATCATGGGACCATAAGCAGGCATTTCAACGTACCTCGGCCAAGTTGATGACCGCAGGATTCTCACGCCGCCAGCAACTCAGGCCAACGGCAAAGCCAACGCCAAGGAGCAAGTCGTGAGGGAGGGATGGTGGCTCTTTAGCTCCGCTCTCAGGCCGAATGAGAGGGTGAGGGGTCAAGAGCTGCAGCATCTCTGTTGCCAACTCATGAGAGTGAGACACGAGTAATGGGACGGCGTTCCCCAGGTGCTTCCCTTCGGAAATCTCGAGCCACGCCAGGCCAGGGGACAGCCCCGCACAAGAAGGCAGCTCAACCAGGACTTCCTCAGACGCCCCCGAAGAATCTGATGCCGTGGCCGCGGTCATGGAAACCACGTCACATTCCGCGTAGCCAGAATACCCTCTGCAATGGATCTTTGCCCCCGACTGAATGGCGGAAACCAAGCCAACGCCTTGCAGTCGCACCGTCTGCTGTGCAGGACTGTGCACAATTGGGGGCTGTGCCTAAAATGCACACACAAACGACAATTTAACGTGTATATCACATCTGACACGTCCATGACAATAGTGAGGCTCTTGGGAAAGCATGCTCCGACTTTCATGCGCAATATTTGAACTAGACTGCATGGCACGGAATGTATGTCACAGAACACACTTCAATTCGGTCAGTCACGGCATTGACGGGTAAACCGCTGCATCGTACCATTTTCAGCTGTGGAAGCTGTGGCGTTGAGAAATGGCACACGCCACCTGCCACTTCCATTGCCGGGCCATCAGCAATCTGAATCACCATGTGTGCATCTTTCCCCCAAAAGTCGCAAGTCTCCTGGCGATCTCTGATCCAGCGATGAATTCTTTCATATCCACCCCTTCCAAGTTCATCGGACTGGGCCTGTTTCAGCAAGGTGCGTGCAAGCCGGGTTGGAGGGCGTCATTGTCTGCATTGCTGGAAGGAAGTGTCGTGAAACGCGAGCAACAGCAGCAGAGGCTCGGCCGGGTGGGGTGGATATGGGGAGCTTGAGGAGTGAGCGACGTGCAGCACGTACCTCAGTGCAGCGAATGTCTGCAGTAATCTGGACACAGCCAGGGCGGATGAAAGCCTCCAGAGAAGTGGGGGCAAAGGCGAGCCAGGACGCAAAGTGTTCTCGAAGCTCAGACGGGATTTCCTGAATAGGGCGGTTCAGGAGCTTGACAGACAGGCGAAGTACTCGTTGCAAGTCTCGTGGCGCGGAGTAGCCCATGTCCGGGGGCACAAAGCTGTGAATCGATTCAAGCTCGCTGCTCCGCCTTCTGAGTAGAGAGCGGTGGGGCATGCAAGCAGTGAATCATGCTACATAATCACAACAGAAAAAACATCTTACAAGTATGATTAGTTATCACTCCAACTTGCTGCTATGGATGCTACAGGAGCGACGCACTGTATGAGCGCATACGCAAGAAGAAAATCTACCATCTGGGTGTTTGACGGGTGTAATCCCAAACAAAACTACACGCAAGCGGTCTATCTAGCAACTGCGATGAAGCCGTCACTAATAAAGCAGTGGCGGGTGGTGTCGTAGGCAGGCAGGGCGGAAGTGACGCACTGAATCTTCTGCGGGCGTTGAACCGAACCGCCAGAGCTGGTTCGCTCGAACAGGTGTTCAGTTTTCAGCGGAAGGGCACCGTCGTAGAACTGCGGCCGAGGTCGAACTTCCTCCTGCTTGAATCGACGCACGTTGCGAAAGACATAAGAATACGAGTCAGTATACAGCAGCCCCACGTCAAACTCGACAAAAGTATACAAAAATTAAAATTTCCTACTGAGGGGCCATATCGCGGCTTCGGTAAAATACCTTGGGAGAAATACGTCGAGGAGAGGGACTGATTATTTCGTTTACCCTGCTGGCAGACCCCAGGGAATGAGCTGCTGACTCTGCCGCCACACCGGCGGCGAACATGCTTTGATTGAACACGTCCGCACGAGCGCGGCTATCGAGGGCCGCCTGGAGATGGGCAGTTATGGAGTGGGCGCAGGGTTTGAGGTATGTCATAAACACCGCAGCTATCTACAAACGCGGTATAGACAACTTTTGCTATGAAGCTCCGCCAGAATACACATTATAAGCTGCCATACTCATATCTCTGATTTTTTAACGTCGTCGCTTGCTGCAGTACAAGATTTCCAGCTCACAATTACTTGTAGCACTGCACATGTGTGAGCAAGTTTATGAAGTATGCTCGAAGGCTTTGTCTCTGCAAATCCACGAAGAGAGAGCTTTCTCTAGATATTGCACTGCTTATAATACTTACGATGCACTATCTGTAGTATAGTTCAGAAGTAGCGGTAGCAGTAGGCCGTTCGGGGGATGAGGGGTCGTCTATATATGAGGGGCGCGGGCTTATTTGTCGCAGACCCACCTGCAACAATCGTCTAGTGTGAAGCTCACTCTGCATGCGATGGGAAATCTGCAAAAAACGGCAACCGCCTCAGAAAGTGCTCCGGGCTCCGTCAACTACTACACAGCAACTGTCCGCGGTAGCATCCAAGTTGAATAGCAAATTAAGCAAGCAGCCGTATAAACGACGACGGGAATAATACTTCAAGTCGGCAGTACCAATAACATACAGCAGGACTGCTGGCGCTCTTATAGTAATATCAGCCCGAGCTATGCTTGGGCTGCAAATACAGCTTTGAGAGCTAGCTCGTCGTCAATGACACTGTACTGGAGGGGTACTTACCGTAGGATAGTCAGAGAAGCCGGGAAAAGACGGTGGACGGGCGGAAGCAAACTCCTGCCTCTGAGGATGCAAGGTAGTAGCAGGGTACCTATTTTTGTCAGCTGATGTACTGCGAGGTACGGGTTGCTCTTCATCCACAACTTCAGCTTCGTCTTCTGGCCGTTCGGCCCTCTTCCTGCGCCTGAAAGTATGATAATCGGGAGTTTGTTTTTATCTGGTGAGGAGACTGAGCACGCCACCGCCCGTGAGACGAGGAAGTGAACGGAAGGACCTTATTATCTATTAGGGTTATGAGGCACTAACCTTTGGTTATGGCGTTCGAGTCTTGAGCGGCAACTGCGCTTGTCGGAATCGAACTCTAGCAAGGAATGAAAGCGGCCACATTGCTGGCAAAAGCGCTGCTCCTCGCCTTCTCGCTCTACTGTGGAAGCCTTCAGGTGTGTTTCGCATATTCTGTACCGCTGGTGATATTCCTTCAGCCGTGATAAGTCGGCCCCGCAGTCAAGTACTTGACAGACTAGACGGGACATTGCGGAAACTTGGCATTGACACTGGGCAAATGCTTGTGCTTCTTAGCTCGCGGAAGTCAACAAAATAACACTTCGGATCGGAACTCGCGGTGCCAAGCGCGGACAGCGAAGGTCCCGCGGGGCACGGAACCCGAGCGAGAGGATGAAGCGATGAATAAACACCGTTCAACGCGTTTTCGCTGACTTCAATATCAGACATATGACGGGCCCCGCGCCGTCACCATACAATATCGTACAGTACCTGAGTTACGACCACGTCCGGGGCGCGTGCGAAATATGTACCCTAAAGGCAATTTCAAAGCGCGTTTGAATTTAATGGGGGTATAATAATGTATTGTTTCTTTGTACGGTAACACCGTATATTGGTATGGTGCAAGTACATCATCAGAGTCACCATTTCCCGACAGATTTACTATCTATTACAGCGATATAAAAAAATTACCGGCTGCAATAAATTGATTACCTCCTGCCCTCTTGGTCCGCCCTATTTTCCCAGTCCAAGTCCAAGTACCTGTAGTGCTTCTTGTAATTATAATAAATTGATCACAATCCGTACGGGTACGGGTACCTTTCTGAACTTGTTTTATATCCTATCTTTGATAATCCTTATATTTATATTGCGGAACTGACCCAGACCTGGCAATGACATTTCAAAGGTACAAAAGGAAAAGGTACATGAATTAATAGGGTTAACCACTAAAGCTACAAGCGTACAAGTCGGCAGATTAACTATTAAACAATACACGACATCATCAAATCGGGATGAATTTGTATGTCAGATGAGCACAGAGCATCTTCATCGCAGCCGCCAATTGCGTAGGGTACCTGTAGTACATAACTTGTTACCATGACCGTACAGTGGCGGCTGAGAGGTACATACGATACGTTAGTGCCGTAGTACTGCTGGTTGAGGAATCATGAAAAGTAAAACAACTTTCTTACAAGAAAAAGCAGTGGAGGCCACCAAGCAGAAAAGAAGAAAGGAAATCATGAAAAGTCAGCAGCTGCATAAAAGCGGGTAGCGTGAGGAGCTAGTGCCTCGGGAGAATGTGTGGTACACGTACCACAAAAAGTGGGCATCTTTGGAGCCTCCAAGCAGACCGCTGATTTAAGCAATCTTTACAGAAATGGGTCCAAAACGTGGATAAGGTCCCAGTCAACTCATTTTTCAAGAAATACAGGTTACCGGCCGAGGCTATTCGCCATGGTGACGATTTTGCCCCCATCTACCCCTCGCGGTAGCACCGCTCGGCACGTCCGGATAGGCCAAAGAGTCTCGGCTCGTAGAGGCCCTACAGAGGACCTAAGGCCCGGCTCGATGCGCCATCAACGTGCCCGGAAGTATGGCTTAGTTACTGCGTCGGTAGGACCGAAGTTGTGGACCGTGCGGTGGGATGATGGTGCGGAAACTACCGAGCGGTCCACTCAACTCCGGGCAGAGCTGCCCACTGCCGGGGAGGAACTTGCTAGCTCACCGCATGCCGCGCATGGCGATGACCACACTAACTGGAAACTAGTTCCTGCTCACCCTTCCAATGCCTTGTCAAAATTTTGTGTGGAGCTTCTGCCTGTCGACTCCGTTGTGCGCACCGCGCCGACGGAGGGTAGTGGTAGAAAAATAGCTGAAAATATAGATTTCAAAAATCAGCCACCACTACCCACCGACGCATCTCCTTCTGCAAAACGCAGCTCGACATGTAGCGGGTACTTTTACCGCAACGGACCATATGCTACGGACATCATACTACCTCCCCCTTCACCCATGCTCGCATTAAAGGCATATAAAGTTGGTTTCCTAGCTCCTTGTTGGTAACGAGGAGGGCGAAGCCACCGGGTTTGGGCGGGGCTGAACATGCAGCCCCTAATCATGATTGTTTGCACCACCTATCCATAGGTAGCAACTATAAAACACCATGCTCATGAACATGCATGAATTCCAGCATAATGCTACGCTATTGCAACGAAATATCCCCATTAGCATAAGCATGATGCAGCAACGTGACGCCATAATGCAGTCGAGTGACATGCATACCTCCCAATGGATCGCCACAAAGCCTAGCCTTACTCCCCTTTAAGAAGCTAAAGCAATAGCAATGCGCTCTGTCATGCAAACTGGAAGGGAATGAGAGGTGGTTTTAACTTTTTGTTTTACAAAGAACTGTGTGATATGAATTTGGCGTAGCCACTAACCCCCCCTCCCCCCCGATGTAATGCACGACCTGTGCCTATCGCCTATGTCTACACTTACTTCCCATGTCTGAAATTTCACACCCACTCGCTCCCTCGATATCATCCTTCCTATATGAGCGCTGATTGGCATTCTCTTTGTCGCGCTCGCACATGCACCACGCTCACTCCCGCATCCACGCCCACGCTCACAACCAGCACGCCTCAGCTCCTTCGTAGTGTCTAATTGTTCCTTATTTTCCCATTCGAACGGGTTTCAGTAAGATTTTGGTCGCTAGGCACCTCAAAAAGCGAGATACCCGAGCGTAAATGCGGGACGCGGTCGTGGCGGGGAGCGGCTACATGCATTGTCTTACCTCGTACACTCTCCTCGACTTTCAGTCCCGCCGCAACACTGCCACATGCGACCCAAACAACCGGTCCATCCATTTCATGATACTTATGGGCGTTATCGAGGTGATTTTTGATACACGAGAGGGTCTTACCGCACAGCTCTAGGTCATCTTCATGACGGTCAGCTTGTCGCCGACCTCATCGCGCACCGCTCACTCCCGACCTTTCACGTTGCTTGCACGCCCAGTTCAGCACACCATCGTACGCCTCCGACTACCCATAGATTCATAATCCTCTTGGCTACTTGCTATGAGACGCGTCGGGCTTGAGATAGAGTTTGAACTGACTTTGGTCCTTGTCAGTCGGGAGGATGGCCCGAGAGAGAGGTAGTGCGCTCTAACTGTGAGCAGCGCGCACTATACCAAACGGACTTCTTCCTTAACAATATTTAATAATTAAGTACTAATGAAAAATATCGCTCCGTACCACACGTTTTTGTGGTACACGTACCGTACCACACATTTTCCCGAGGCACTAGGGCTACATGTAAGTGCCGTGTAGTTAGGGTTTCTCTCCCTGCTGCCCTCGTACTTGTACACAATTTAAGGCCGGTTCTTAGGTGAGCTTTGCCGCCAACGGCGAAACCATCCGCGAAGGATGAGTGACCCGCTTGTCACTCTTTCTGGTCGTATTGGTAATATAGAGGTTTGAATTACATGGCTAGAATTACGCATTAACATGCGTTACCTCCGACGGTACATGTGCCCTAACGGTTCTCGCGCGCACACGCGCACAGATAGTAAAATATCCGCACAAGAAAAAACCAAGTGAAGAGCATGCATGCTTGGCAAGCACGTGTAGTTTGTATGCTCTTGTAGTTTGTATGGGGCGCGGATTTCGCTTCGGTCGAAGTCGATGGTCAGGCCGAGGTGGTCGCCGACTTGGGTAGGCGTCAAGATACCTTTCTTGGGATTGTGTAGGAGTCCTAGACGTGAGAGCAAGGAATCGGCGCGTTGGCGAAGGAGTAGCGCGGCGTCGCATGAGTCGGCGAGGAACACGAAGTCGTCCATATCGGGCAGCATGCGGATGCCGCGCCAACTAGCTTGGCGTAAGAGGAGGAGGGACGTATCGACGTCGGCTACGTTTTGGCCGGTCGCAAATTGCGTTCGCCGGAAATGATGGAGGAGCTTCGATGTCTTTGGTTCGTGCTAGACAACAACAACATACACATCAACACCCGGTACTTCATATCCGCAGCAAGCACTTGCGCATATACAAGCTCAAACGCCACTTAGACAACAACGACAAGAAGTTACACCTCATTGTGTTCCTCGAGATAAAAACCCATATCGGCCCCCACACGATCGACCGCTTCGCTTCGGCCCTCAACACGCTACTCTCTCGCTACGACGCAAACATGCTCGACCCGTCTGGCGAGCCGGTAGACGCATTACACCTATCCGACGCTCACTGGCGAGACGAAAACAACTTGTGCAGCCCCTTTTGGCCTCCGCTACCCGATCTTGCACAGAAACTCTTTCAAAGCGGCGCGGCAGCTACCGTGGTCGCCCCCCATGTCGGTAATATAATTTGAAATTTGATTTCAAGAAACGGAAAGTCCTTATTAGTGTCACTGTTTCTTCTGTCAAGAAATCGAAGCGAAAGTTCTATTTTTGGAGTGTACCTGTTAAGTTGGCGGTAGTCAATCCACATGTGGAGTCCTATGTTCGCTTTGCGGGCAAAGAGAACATGAGGTATATCAGGGGAATAAGATTCAGCTATAAAATTTTGGTGAAGTAGTCGGATAATTGTTTTTCGATCCATCTAATTCTTTGGTGAAGTAGTCGGATAATTGTTTTTCGATCCATCTAATTCAGTTGGGGATAAGCAGTAAATCTTTCCGGGTGGGACTTTAAACTAGGCGTAAGGGGAATATTGATGGAGTTAGTGTGGCTTTTTAACGTAAGTGGTAGCGCATAGACAGTATATTGAGATTCGCGGTGGAGTGCTTTTAAGTGTTCGGAGCGACCAACGTCATCCGCAGCATTGTGTGACGAATACAGTCCTGCAACAGTACATTGCAGGACATTGTACACGTACTCGTTACGGATACCAATTCGTGCTTTTCCACAGGATGGACGTATACTCGTGGGTACGTCGCTACTGCAATATTGTAATGGTGCTGATGCTACAGTACGACCAGTACCTCCCGGTACGTACAGATATGCATAATTAATCTAACCAGCCAGATGACGCGCCAGAACGAGCTCTTCAATGCAGAAGGAGCCGCGTCGTGAGACCCAATGCTAGGCAGGCCGTGTCTCGAGGACAGATGACGACGGTTGAGCAGCACCAACGCCTGACACGTAAGCGAAGCTTGCAGGCGTAACTAGTCTGGGCTGAAACCTATTTAAGCCCAGTGCAGTAGAGGGAGGTGACAGAACCTTTTAACAATTCCTTTGTTCACTTACAACATCTACTGCCTAAGTACAGCATTGAGACATCTTTCATCAATTGTCCTCTCGACAACATCTTTTTGCCATCTTGCAACAACAGAACTAGACAGACTAGAACAGATTTGTGCTAGCGTTTAGCTTTCAGAGGCTAACCGCCACACTGGTTTCGGAGCTCTTTGGTCGACGCACGCTTTCGTTGCTCGTTGATCTGCTCGACGTTGTTTGAGTTGAGATGGCTTCTCTCGGAGCAGGACATTACGTGGTTTTAGTAATTCACGTTGGAGGAACTAAATCGTCGGACTTGAAGTTGGTGTTTCAGCGTGAACCTCGTTCTGGTAAAACTTGGTTCCCAGCTGGCTCTGTCTTACCTAACGAAGAGCCTGTCGACGCTGCTATTCGCGAGTTACATGAGGAGACCGGCCTTGTTTTGACACCGGATGATTTGACGCTGTTGAGTGGTGAACCTGTTAATGTTACACTACCTCAAGGACGACAGCTTGTCTACGTGTACTCGGCTTCTATTCCTGTCCTGTTTGCTACGAACAACATACGTACACCTGCTCAGGTCGAGCAGGCTGTTTTGGCACAGTCGACAGTTAATCCGGATGATACTTACGTTGTACCGGAAACCATCAACATTGACGGTCTGACACTTACGCCCGCACAGACAGGGTTACTTCGTGCTAAGAAGCACAAGAGTGAATTACTTCACTTTGGTTACGTGGCTGAGTGGGAATCTTTTTATCGAGCAATGACACAACATGTTCCAGTCATGCAAGACGACACGTCTATCCCGAGACAGTTCCACATGCACCCCCGGTTTACGACGGTCGACTCTGGTTCTGTCTGGCTGCTGATTCGTGGATACATCAACCGACTGACTGGAGAAGGACCTACAGATTTACGAGTGGGAATGCCGATGCCTACTCACAACTTGGCTGGACTAGCTGTGACCCTCACGGAAACTCAGCGTAAGGCAGCTATTACTTCACCGTTCCAGAGTGGTCGCGTGCCTAATGAGCTGGAGGATTGGCTCGAAGCACAGCCTCAGCGTTTTATAATGCTTGGAATTACGGCTGACTCGTACGATGCAGTGTTATGGGTTACTTCACAGTTTTCTGGACACCTAGGTGGGTGGTGGTTGAACCGGAAAAATCAGCCTCCAATTCCATCTACGTACAACGAACTTGTTGAGGAGTTACGCAAGTCTACATTTCTTCCGAACATTCGGGACGAAGCTATTAACGCTTTGATGAACTTTACGCAGAGCAACACGATGAGTTACGCGGTTTTCACTAAACAGTACAATGACTACTTACGTCGATCTCGTCAAGACCTGACAGCTGAGGTACAGTGTGTACGCTTCATTAATGGCCTAGCGAATGATGCGCTCAAGAGACTGGCTAAGTCACACCGAGCTCAGCAAGGATACCAGACTACGCTAGTGGAGCTGCAAAACTTTTTGAATAACGTTGTGACAGACTCGCCGGAACTGGGCAATGCAAGGTCTGCTGCTGGACCATCTGCCCAGCCTACACGCAAGCGCAATTTTGAGGACCCTCTCGAGGAAGCTTCTAACGTCTGGAAACGTAACAAAGGTGGCCGTGGACGTGGCCGCGGACGTGGACGTGGAGGTGGTAACAATGGTGGACGCGGACAGACATCTGGTCGCGAAGATTTTAATTCACTCGCAAATGCAATGACAGCTGAGGAGCGCAAGCGACACATGGACGAAGGACTCTGCTTCAAGTGCCACAAGAAGGGACACCGTTTGTTCCAATGCCCGGAGTTCAAAGGCAAGGCACCGATGCAACCTAAGAAGCAATGATGGTGGCAAGGCTGTTCTACAAATGAACTGGAGCAGCCGGCTACATCTACTGTTCATTCTGAGACACTGTTAGCGACAGAGGTCGTCGACATACCTTCGACATCTCCATCGACTACAGTTGCGACACTTGTAACGCAAGTAGCAGGTCGTCGTCGTCAGATTAAGCAGAGACAGAGTCGTAAAACTGTAACTAGACGTTCAGTTGATTGGAAACTGGTTGACTCAGTCTTTGACCCTCTGCATGCACGATTCAACTTCACGTTGGAGGGATGTGCTGATGATGAAGGTCTAAACTCGCACGGTGACTTACCTCACTGTTCGCCGAGTGACTCGATTCTAGACAGAGACTTGACAGGAGAACGGGTGTTTATCAACCCACCCTGGGAATTAGCTGAGCAGATTGCGCAGCATTTTGAGGATTGTCGTCGAACTTCTCCGACATCTACGATGGCTGTATTTGTACTACCGAAGTGGGCGAAATTTACACAAGTAACTAAGCACTGGAAACTCTATCAAGAATTCCCAGCAAGGACACAGCTTTTTACACGTCAGTCACTGGAGAACCCAGCTCAACAGGAGGTGGTTGCTCCAGCCCCTTGGCATGTACAGCTGTGGTTAGTCGACGCAGATTGTGCATTTAACGACTCTTCAGAACCTACAGCACCTGATCAACCCGACTCGGTACCTGTACCAGCAGACGACTCGGAACAGTCCATCGCTACGCTGCAACAATTTTCCTCGCCAGCTACAGCACTACTGACTGACCTCACGGAAGCTCGCCCGTTAATTCGAACTGAGCTGATTGTGAAAACTCCTGATGGCGGACACCAAATTTCTGGATTAGTGGACTGCGCTGCGACACTTGATTTTGTGTCAGAGGACTTTGTACGACGCTTTGCTTTACAGACTCGGAAGTCTGCAAGTAAGACCCCAGTTCGACTCGCTAATGGACAACGAGTGACTTCTACGACAGTCTGCGACGTCACTTTTGAGCTGGCTCGACACGAATTTCATCGGACTTTCTACGTCTTACGTGATTTACGTACAGCTGATTTAATCCTGGGTTTACCATGGCTTGATGATGAACTTGCCTCTTTACAATTTGGTACAACCAGAATTTTTACACTAATGGACGGCACGGCAGTTGAGACTACACTTGAGGAACGACGCCCTGAATGTCTACTCCTGTCGTCTACGAAAGTTCAGAAGCTTATGCGCAAGACGCGCCGCAGCAGGGGACGTCATGCTGATTTTTACGTCATTGAACTTACGTCAGCTGCCAAACAACAAACAGACTTTCACATTGGAGAGGAACTGACAGCAGAACAACGTGACAACTTCCGGTCGTTACTTTTTGAAGACTTCCCGGAGTTACTGCAACCTGTCGACTCTCCGCCAGTAAGCCGACAGTGGGATCACCCCATTGACACAACTGGCCCGATGCGACGTCAACGTCTGAACAGATTGTCACCTGCAGAGCGCGCTGAGCTTAATCGACAGCTCAAAGACGCAGTGGAAGCTGGCTTGATCCGTCCCAGCTACAGTGAGTTCGGCTCGCCAATTCTTTTTGTGCGAAAAGCTTATGGCTCGCTACGCCTGTGCATTGACTACCGTGGCCTTAACGAAGTTACGCGTAAAGATGCCTACCCACTTCCGAGAGTGGATGACACACTGGACGAACTTAAGGACGCGAATTTTTATACACACCTCGACCTCGCTTCTGGATTCTGGCAAGTTCGAGTGCGTGAACAAGACATTCACAAGACGGCTTTTCAGACCCCTGATGGCTTAATGGAATGGGTCGCCATGCCGTTTGGACGGTGCAATGCACCAGCTACATTTCAGAGGATGATGAACGACATTCTTCGCGACTTTTTACATAAGTTCGTGACAGTCTACCTGGATGACGTCTGTATCTACAGTCGAACTCTGGAAGAGCACCTGGAACATCTACGTCTAGTGCTACAGCGATTCAAGGAGGAAGGGCTGAAATTACGCCTTAAGAAATGCTTCTTCGGATTGCAAGAAATGGAGTATTTGGGCTATACTGTGTCTGCCGGAAAAATTTCGGTTTCCACAAAGAAAGTCGAGGCCGTTGCAGACTGGCCAGTGCCCAAGACGCAGAAGGAGGTTCGCAGTTTCGTACAGTTCTGCAACTTCTATGCGAGATTTATACACCATTTTAGCGACCTTACGGCTCCATTGACGGACTTACTGCGGAAGTCCCAGTCACAGAAGGTTACGCTGACGCCTGCCTGTTTGGAAGCCTTCGAGACTCTCAAGTTACGGCTCATTTCCGCGCCATGCCTGATCCTTCCGGAGGTCAGCTCGGACGCGACGTTCACCGTAGCTACAGATGCTTCAACAGTGGGGATTGCAGCAGTCCTGTTGCAAGACCAAGGAGGCGGTCTTCAACCAGTCTCTTACTGGGCGCGTAAGCTGAATCCAGCTGAGCGTGGTAACACTTACTTTGCGTACGACTTAGAAGCTTTGGCCGTATGCGAAGCTGTCAAGCATTGGAGGTGCTATCTTGAAGGCTGTTCTAAGTTCCTTGTCGTAACAGACCACGACACACTGCGGCATCTGCTCAGGCAACCGAACAACAGGCTGAACAAGCGGCAAGCAAGATGCCTGCGGGATTTGCAACCGTTTGTGGGCTCGATGACACTTGCATATCGCAAGGGAGCTCTGAACGAAGCCGACCCGTTAAGCCGGCGTCCAGACTTCGTACCTCAGGCCACAGTACCCTTATTTTGGGATGGCGAGGTTCCGTCAGATCGAGAATTACGACGGAAGTCCCAGCTGCTGTTTGAAGACGCACAGTTAAATTCACTGACTGTTGAAGCGTTGCAGCTGAGCCCTGAGTTCGCTGATCTCATTCGCGAGGGGTTCTCACGAGATTCGTTTTATGGGGACGATGGTGAGTGGACAAGAGACAGCCGGATAGAAGCCAGAGATGGGTACTTTTGGCGTCTCAATCGCCTCTGTATTCCACAGAACTCTGAGCTCCGACTGAGATTGATCACAGAGCTGCACGAAAGTTCGTCAGCTGGTCACAGAGGAGTTGCTAGCACTCTTGCTAAAGCACTCGACAGATTCTGGTGGAAACGAATCCGCCAAGACGTGAAAGATTTTTGTGAACGCTGCGTCGTATGCCGACGAGCGAAGATTCGACCGCAGATGGCTGCAACTCTTTACCCATTGCCTATTCCACCCAGACCGTGGCACACAGTTGGTCTTGACTACCTGACACACTTGCCTGAGAGCAACGGCTTTAACAGTGTGCTGATTGTGGTAGACCATCTAACTCGAATGGCCCATTTTCTGCCATGCACAGAGACGATTACTGCCGAAGAAACTGCCACTTTGTTTTTACAGGGAGTCTACCGCTTACATGGACTACCCCGTGTGCTGATCAGTGACCGCGACCCGAAATTTGTCAGCGCCTTCTGGCAGACACTATGGAGACGCCTTGGAACGCGTCTGAACATGTCTACCAGCCGACACCCAGAAACAGATGGACTGACAGAGCGCGTGAACATCACGTTTCAGCAGCTTCTTCGTTGCTTCTGTTGCTATGATGGCTCTGACTGGTCGACACTTTTACCGCAAGTGGAATTAGCGTACAACGCTTCGCGTGCACTCGGAATTGAGCACACACCATTCGAGGCTAACTTTGGTTTTTCTCCTGAGGAGCCTCCTGACCTGCTCTTCTGGATGCGACCGTCAATTCCAATTTCGCAAGACGCAACAGAACGGTTAAAATTGTTACAGGAAGTGCACAACTTGGTACGCTCAGTGTTACAGCTACACAAGGATGAGATGCAAGCGCGCACAAAACCGTCTACAGCGTCACACTTCGCTAAGGGAGACAAGGTGTCAGTCGTCACAGCAAATCTTTTTCTGCGGGGACAACCGAACAGGAAACTCAGAGACAGACAGCTCGGCCCTTTTCCAGTGGAAGAGCATATTGGAAAACACAGTTACAGATTGAAACTACCAGCGACAGTACGCTTACACCCTGTGTTCCACGTTAATAATTTACGACCCTGCTCTACTGCTCCACTACGACCAGATGTTCCTTTGACTGTACCTGAAGGAGACGATGAGGAGTTTGACGTCTCACACATCTCTGCTGTGTGCATCAAGTCGCTACCTGGGCGACGAGGCAAATATTTGCTCTTCATGACGCACTTCAGTGATGACGACATTCCACCTGTCTGGCACCGTTTGAACGAGGTGCATCGAACAGTTGCGTTACAAGAATTCTTGGAGACGCCCCAATGGCGCAAGTTCGCCAAGACTCAGGCGTACACTGACTTCATGCACGCTCACCCAGCGCGCATTCCTGAGTCCCAGTAATTGCTTCGGTAAAGGAGCCAAGAACCACGGAGGTCTGCCTCGCGGCGGCCTCATTGATCTGTCAAGAGGGGGAGGGTACGAGTGTGACGAGTACAGTCCTGCAACAGTACATTGCAGGACATTGTACACGTACTCGTTACGGATACCAATTCGTGCTTTTCCACAGGATGGACGTATACTCGTGGGTACGTCGCTACTGCAATATTGTAATGGTGCTGATGCTACAGTACGACCAGTACCTCCCGGTACGTACAGATATGCATAATTAATCTAACCAGCCAGATGACGCGCCAGAACGAGCTCTTCAATGCAGAAGGAGCCGCGTCGTGAGACCCAATGCTAGGCAGGCCGTGTCTCGAGGACAGATGACGACGGTTGAGCAGCACCAACGCCTGACACGTAAGCGAAGCTTGCAGGCGTAACTAGTCTGGGCTGAAACCTATTTAAGCCCAGTGCAGTAGAGGGAGGTGACAGAACCTTTTAACAATTCCTTTGTTCACTTACAACATCTACTGCCTAAGTACAACATTGAGACATCTTTCATCAATTGTCCTCTCGACAACATCTTTTTGCCATCTTGCAACAACAGAACTAGACAGACTAGAACAGATTTGTGCTAGCGTTTAGCTTTCAGAGGCTAACCGCCACAATTGGCTTGGCGTTCCTCTATGGTGTGATCGATATGGTAGATGTCGACGGGGCGAGCGAGTGGAGCCTATTGGGGCGGAGTCGGTGGCTAAAGTTGCAGTATGAAAAAGGTAAGTACGGGCAGGGTACTTCTGAATATGTTTATACTTACTTAAACGCCGACCGGTTTCCAAGATTTTCCGGTCGGTGAATGTCGCCTGCGGGGAAGCACGATTAGAGCTCCGTTGTCGTAGGGAGAACCATAGCGTTGTAGGTCGAAATGTTGTAAAATTGGAAGGGTAGTCTCGTAAAAACGGGGTTAATAAAACAGTTTGTCATGTAGAGGTAGCATATGTGAAAGGTTGGGCGGCAGAGCAGCAATTAGGGCGTTGTTGAAAGCAGACGCACATGCATCGAGGGTAACCGGGCCGTATTGTATGTTTAAGCGGGAACATTCCGATGGGTAAAACATTATAGAATCTAGAGTCGGTAGGACAACCACAGGGGAGGGTAGATTGATTCGTGAGGATCTTGGTGTAAACCTAATTCGTCGATAGCGTTTGGCCGTGGCTTGTCGGATGTGATGAGGGAGCCTCTCGTTAAGATTTTGGTGGGCGACAGCGTTAGCATGAGAGTGTTTAAATGGTTCAGTCGGTAGGGAAACATGGGCAACTTTTGTTTCAGGTTTAGGAGCAACGTTGGGTTCAACATATTAAGGCTCATGAAACACGGGTGTGTGAGTAGCCCCGTGGGCCATCGAATAAATTCAACGAAGGACCGGTATGTGACAGGTAGCCTTCTACAAGCTAACTCTAGACACAAGTATGTTTTTGCTTGGTGTTGTAACTGCAGTAGATGGAAGTGCAGATGGAGAGAGAAATTTATAAGATGTCTGATTGTTTAGTGTTTAACCGTAGAATATAATTAAGCAAAGGAATTACTAAAAGTTATGTATGTTGAACCATGCAAACACGGTTAGTGTGGAAGGTAACTCACGCAAACGTAGTTACAGTCACAGTCACGCTAACAAGACCTGCGTAACCTCCCCCGCACCACCCTCCACCGCCCCACCACAGACCTCGGCTGTGGCCTCCCCTCCCTTAAAGCCCACGCCGCACAACTCACAGTCTGCCACCTTCACAAAATCATGAACACCCCCGGCTATAGAGGCCACATGGCTTGAGCACACGTACACACAATCTCCACCACATACACCCACTGGCCCACCGAATCCATCATGACACGCCACTCCCCACCCACACTCCGATGCATTGTACGAGCCCAGCGAGATGCAGCCACCATGTTCCACAACATCCCTCCACTCTCACTCACCAACCCCAGCGCCTCCACACTACGAAACCACTTCACCCACCAAGACGACACCCTCCTCGCTTCACTCAAAAACAGAGCCACCCACATCACTGACCCCCACACTTACAAACAAGCAAACTGTGAATTCACCCCCCGCAAAAACACACGCTTCCCTCCTCCCCCGCCTGACCCCCCTATGGAAACACAACATCACCACATGGCCACAATTCCTCCTCCGCGCCTCCTCCACCTCCCTCCTCCTCAAATCCTGCAAGTCCATCTCCACATACACAGGGTCCTCCGCCCCACTGTCAGTCCCAGTCCGCCTTCTCGCCACGGTCCTAACAGAGCCCCTTGACACTATTTACAACCGCCTCCCCATAGCACACCTCATTCCCAAACGAGCATCCCCCCCCACCACCATCCACCCCTCATGGCTCCCCCTCCTTTCCCCCCACCTTCCCCGCCCCCCCACCAACATTTCCTCCGGCATCCACAAACCCCGCACCAGAACGCCCCCTTCCCTGGCACACACCACACACATCGAGACCGAATACCTTTCACCCTCAGACCACCACTACCCCCCCTGCGACGTCACACGCATTATCTCAAAACACAAGGACACATGTTACGGCCAAACCCATTACGTGGTGGAATGGGCCCCGGAACACCTCACGGAATGGGACATCCAACTACAACTAGACGACGGCTTCCGCCTCATATCCTCCAACCCCGCATCGGTAACCCTCCCCACCCCCTCCCCTACCTCCTGCTCCATTTTCCATGAACCCCTTCACACATACCCCACCTCCCCTTACTGCACGTGCCCGCACTTTGCCGTCCATTCCCAATGCCGTCCAGCACATGGACCCATCACGTGGCAATGCGGCTGGTGCGACCGCGGCCAACAACACGACCTCACTCGTCTCCACGAGGTCCAATGAGCCCCTTGCCTGCAGCTACACGACACCATTAGTGAGACCCCCTCTGGCCCCACCGCCCTCTCCGCATTTAACTCAGGCTTTGATCCCTCCACCACACTCATCCTACCTACCCGATCTTGGACCCCCCCCCATGGACACACCCCCTCATTACATTCAACCACGACCCTATCCACCCCGACCTCGAACATGCTCCCCACTGGCAAATTCACCATTCACGCTCACGTAACACTACATGACACCACCATCCTTTGCACCCCCGACAGCCGCGCGGTCACTACCCTCAACGGCCCCCGCATCCGGCACCTCTTCCAGCTCTTCCGCCCCGACCTCACATAACTCTCATTCGAAGAGGAGGTCTACCACCTCCTCACCCGCCTCGGCTCCCGTTCAGAAATCCACTCACCAACACCCGCGACCACCACACGCAACATATGGGCCACTAGGGAGGACCTCCTCACAGCCCTCCGCAACACATTTCACACCCAAACAGAACCCTACTCCGACCCCCTAAACAAATCACTAAACTCTCACACATATCACTCACTCTACCCCGAAGATATGGTCTTCTCATCCGGCGGCAGCAACGCCCCACACACATGGCACGGCACAAACATAGCCAACCCCGAATACGACCACGAATGCATGCGCCGCGCCATGGAACACGCAATCACCAGCGCACACCTCACAGCCCCTCACACACCCAGCGCCACCATCCTCATCCTCCCCCGTTGGGAACACACACCTTATCGCCATTCCAAATACATAAACTCTCCTTACACCCACCACCTCTACATCCTTCCCAACGACGCAAACACCTTCCTACCCCCCGACCAACACACAGGCAGCTCCACCCCCACCCCATTCGGCACACGCTGGATGGTCGACATCTACCTTGTAGCCAACCCCCTCGCACTTTCAGCCTTACCATCGCACACAGCCATGACCGCCCTCCATAACACACTCGAATCAATTTACAATACACACCTTCCCAATCCCACCATCACTATCCCACCCCCGCACCTCCTCGACACTTATTCACCACACTCATAAGGCATCTACCATCTCCCCCCCAACCCCTCCCACCCCCTTACTAATCCCCTCCCGGAACGCACGACAGTAACATACTCCCCCACTAGAGGAATTCTTGCATGGAATTGGTAGGACTTCGTCTGCACAGACGGCTCCAAGAAGGGAGGCTCCTCCCCTCTCGGAGCAGCAGCCACCCACCCCGCCTCGGACACCAAAATCAAAATTATGGCGACCTCTACCCCTCCCTCGCACACCATCAACCGCGCCGAACTAGCCGGCATAGACATAGGCCTCCAACTAGGCCACACCCACCTCCTTACTGACAGTGCGTGCTCCCTCCGCCTCATACAAGGATACTTAAACTCCCCATCCGCTTACAGTCACAACATCCACCGTGACACACTCCATTCCATCACACACACCATCAAACTCCGCTGCAACGCAGGCATCCGCACACATCTCGGCAAAATTAAGGCACACAACCACTCATTAGGGAACGACCTCGCAGACACACTAACTACCCAAGTGGGAGATGGACACCCACCAGACACGACATACACCACATGTTCCGACGTGTCGATAGGCCACTGGACCTGGCCATACACCCTCCTTCCACAAACCCTAGGGAAACCTATACCCTACAGGTACACAGACCTCAAAACTGATGCTCACACTCATAGCACCAAACACACTCACACTCCCCTCTCACAGACATCCAAACACGGTGCCCTCCTCGCCCGCGCCGCGGAGGACGGCGCCGACTTCACTTTCCACAAAAACACACCACACTCACCAACATCCAATTCACCCACAAGCAAGAATTCATGTGGGGGGTCCACAACACCCGCCTCTTCACCCACAACCCCACCATGCGCTGCCCCATGTGTGGCCAATTCACTAGCAACGGCCACATGGTCGGTAACTGCTCCACCATGTCTGGTCTAAGACATGACCGCCACAACAGCGCGCTACAACTCCTACTCTCCCTCATGGAATGCCACAACGGCGGCCGATGGGAGACCATCACTCTATACTTCGGTCAAAAACCCATTAAATCGTTCGCTCCCCTTACACCCTCCCATACCCCTCTTGATTGCCATTCCCCACACCCCACCCACATGCCCACCCGCCTCATTGTTGCTGACGAGGGCCTCTCGCTAGACTCCCTAACATCGTGCCCAACCATCCTCCCCCCCGAGAGATTCTCCCCCCCGCGCTTCGACCCTCGGCGCACAAACCCGACTTTATCCGCCTCCTCGAACCTCGTTACGTCGGTCACACAAACCGTCGCCGCCGATACTCATCAATAAAAAAGGTTCAGATAGGGGAATGGAAGTACTGCACGGACATCATCTCATACGTGCCAAATACACACCCCTTGCAAACGCCATCCGCAGCCACTGGCCATGCACAATGGTAGACATCCTCCCCATCGTCATGAGCCGCACGGGTACACCGCACTCATCCACCATCACAAGTCTCACCTCCCTACTTTCCCCCCGCACATACCCTCTTGACAAACTCATCTCCAAAGCACGACTCGACACGTCTCGCATCCTTGCACAACTCCACACGCACAGTGTTTAATGGCTGCATCATCTCCTACTCATATACCGCATCAAATCCCGCACATCCTCTCGCCGGCTCGCCGCGCCTCCACACACTGCACCTTTGCACGCCCTTGAGTGCACGCTGCCCCCACCTCGCATTGCACACTCCCCCCGGGGGGGGGGTGGAGTAAAACCCCCGAACATCCCTAGAGAGGTTGGATTTAGGTGGTTAACGGTCTAGCCATGACTTGAAAGTTCCTTGTATGGCATAGTTGGGAGGGCCCAGAGACAGAAGCCGGCGCATACGGTATTTGGTGTAAACCGGCGCATACGGTACATGTTGTAAACAATTTCAATTTCAATGTGTCCATTTGGGGGAGTGTTGTGAGATCCTCGTGGTGGGCATGATAATGGACACATACGTACGTTGTATTCCGGGGGGGTCTTAGCCCTAGTGCCTAGGCATTAGTGAATATACTGCAAGAGCCCATGGTTACGGCGTGCGGCTCTTGACACGGAGGTGCGCGTTCGATTCCCGGTGATGGCACTTCCGGGTAACCCTTCCACAGTAATGCTAGGGATGAGCCATCGATACATCGTTGATAGTATCATCAGCATCCCTTGATGGTGCCATCGATGTGCTAGGCTGTGACATCGACAACATGGCAAAAGTGCTAACATCAATGCCATCAATTATCGAAACATTTAGAGAACATAAATTATCAAAGCCAAGTATACTGATACATCGTCCCAAATATCGATACATCGGCGATAATGTCGGCCTGATGTGCCGTCGATATCAATATCCCAAAATGTCAACGCCAACAACATCGACTATCCGAGATATCAAGCCCATCAACATCGACGTTTCCAAATATCACTGCCATCAACATCGACAAAAATCACTTGATCCCTAGCCTCATTCGACTGACGGTAAGGCTCAAGGATTCGAAGAACAATATTGTGGTCATGTAAGAAGGAAGAAATAAACCCGAACTACATGCACTTACATGTTTTGTCGTCCTACTCGCTACCCCCATCAGAACACGAGACCGACGAGTGCGTGTGGGTCCCCGGGGATGGCGGAAAACAGTCGAAATGACAATGCTGAATACATAATAGAATAATAAGCTTCTAGCGACTACCGCTGCTGTATATAAATGTGATCGGGGATGATAAATTAGAAATTATGGCTCCCTGCCCCGAGGGCTTATGGGCTTGGGCTTTTGTTAAAATTTACTTTTCCTCTTTTCTGCTTGGTGGATTCCACTACTTATTTCTTCTTAATAAAACTTTCGTAATTGTCAATAATAGCTTATGCCAATGAATGGATTGGCGGGTACATGGCTCTTTGTTCCTCGGGCTTTCCCCCCCGAGTTACTTTTCCCTCTTTGTAGATTCATATTAAAAAAAAATCAACATAAGAAAAAAGAAATGAAGGCCACCAAACAAAAAGAAGAAAGGAGGGGAAACACCTGATATCTTTATTGATTGATATTCATTCGTGGTTTCCGCGGACTACCTTTTCTTGTAAGGAAGTTTATTTCTTTTACGCGAATTTCAGACATTGGCGGGTCCACGTACCGTACCTGTACCTACCTCTATTTTACCGACATGTACGTACAGCAATCCTGGTACAGGTACTGCTGGTATTCCTTGTTTTCTGTACACTACGACATTAGGCACTGCTCCGCTGCACCGTATGGTATCGCTCTCCAATTTCATGTAGTGCTTGGAATTAAGGATCGAATGAAAACCATCACCATATTAATGTTAACACCAGCAGGAAGGGCCCCGCAGCACCCCGCTCGAGATCATGTGTGCTTGTGGTCCCTGTCTCGGCTCCCCTCCGAAACGCGCGATGCCCGTAACGGTAGGTAGCTACGTAGCGATTTTCCTCATTTCTTCCTTTTGCTTGGTGGTAAGAAAATTTCTTAGGAACCTGCTTGCGATTTGCTGTCACATATATGTATGTATATGTATATATATATATAGATATAAATAATTATTCACAGATGCAGTGCTGACGGAGGGCAGTGCTTCAGGTGGGCAGTGCCGATGCTGTGGCATGCCTTCCTGTTTCTCGGGCTTATGTTTTTCCCTTTTTTCTGCTTTATGCTTGGTGGCCTTCACAGCTTTTTCTTGTAAGAAATTGTAATTATTATTCACCGATGCGCTGCATCCGTTCATGTATAGCTCTGCTATACCTCTCTTTCGCTGCAGTTGTGCTGCTCCATCAAGCGATATGCATATTTCCATCTCGATCTGCTCGCCGCGTGAAATCCTTAAAGGAATAAGGAAGGGTACCCGTAGCCTCTTCATTTTATATTTATATTTTCTTCACCCTACCTGGTACCTCTTCATTTCCCCACCGCGTTTTTTTTTTTTTTTTTGCGCCCCCGGGATATGGGACTGGCAGGGAACCCGCACCGGCACCCTTTACACCCCTACCCCCCTTTACCGGATTAAGTTCCTGTGGTCAATTAAAAGCTGTCCCGTTCTGATTACAAAATACCCCGGGTGACACTGGATATCGCCCGGCGGCTTTAACAATGCGGGACGAGCGACTCTGAAGTTCCTAATTCAAAAAAGGTTCCTCCTGCGTAGCCGAATGGCATGACGGACTTTTTCCGTCTCACAAGAGCCGGCCAACGAGAGGTAAAAACTGGTCATGCTTCGGGCCTACCGCTAGCGATTTTGCATTGCTCGGCTCTTTCTCCCTCCCTATGTTGCTTATCTACGCTCCCTGTCACTCCCAAACACCGCACACATGCGCAATCTTGCCTCCCTAGCATGGACCGAGTAAAGCGCATATGCTTTCCACTTCTTCGCTACGTGTATTATGCACCGAGTCACTTTGCTAAGTGTATTATGCACGAGATTGTGTGCAAGCCACGTAATCTCGCCGGTCACCGTCACATAAACCCAATGATGGTGATGCTTACCCGGCCGTTGAGCCAACACTCCCGCTACGCCACTTGTGATCGCTTCCAACTTTCTGCGATACGAGTTGTATGCACGCGCTAGAGGGACTGCGCAGGCGGGTAGTGTAAGTGCAGTCCCTCATGCACGAAAATAAAAACTAAAATGGTTCTTATTTTATGTTCGCGATTGTGCCGCTATTGCGAGTTCGGACAGGCCCCCCCCTAGGAGAAGAACGTATCCTACCGTCACTAAAGACAGTAAAACGATCCAAAGTACTACTAAAGTACTACTGAACCACATAACGGGGATGGGTCGGTAGCTCGAATGAGCAACGCCGATCGTCTTCGCTCTGGGCCTGGCCTCCCATCGAGCGCAAGACTGGTGGACAAAGCCGCTGAACAGCGTGTACCATTCACCTCACCCCGACCGAGCCTAGCTCAAAATGGTCAGTGGATCCGTAGCGACACCAGACGGTACACACTCAAAGGCGCAGCTTCCATGGATTTGAATTTCATCCCCCCGACAGCTATCGCGCCATCCACTTCAAATACCACACATGTACCCGTCAAAGTACTGCGACACACCAAAGAAACACATCGCTTACAAAAAGCCTCTTCCCCACTAGGCAGCGCGCCACATCGCGCCCCTCCGAGCGTCCGGACGTCCCTGTCCGCCGCCAACCTCCACCAAACCCAGGTCCCATCAGGCCTGGTCGCGTGCAGCCAACACGCGCACTACTCTCAAACACCAACTCGAAAAGCCACACTCACCTCCTCTACTTATCTCCACCACTCGGAATCCTGCTCGATCGCCATGTCTTCGACCCCTACCCCCCCCCCCCACCTACATGCATGCGCTTCTGAGGGATCCCCCGCCGCATGGCCGCTTCACGGACCTCTACCACCCCAGGAACAAACTCGCGGGACACCCGCTGACCCCGTTTCTAACTGCCCCCCAACTCACCCACCCCCAACAGATCCTGGGCACAGCTCTGGACCCCCTCCCTCTCCGTCGTGGACTCCAGACCCCCCTGATTCTGTCTCCCCCACGGTCAACCGTGGCCCTCGGACATGCCGACGACTTCTCCACCCGTATGGTCGACTCGCTCCTCCTTACAGGCCAGTACTCCACCACCCCCTCCCACCTTGCTCGATTCTGGATCCACGGCGTCTTCTTGCCGGATCCAACCCACCCCGACCCGATCACGTCGGCATGCTCGGTGGCCCGTCGCTTGCTCCTCGAATGCCTCAACGACCTCACTGATCTCCCCAGCCGCATTAAAAATATAATCGGACGGGAACTCGCCCACCACACGCGATGGTCCGCGAACAACTCTCGCACACACCACCCCACCACCCCGAAATGCGACGATAACACACCCCTACCAGTCGAGCTCCGTACGGGCTTTCAAGAAATTCGCCTGGTTACTCCCACCTCATGTACACTCTTCCCATAAAGTCCGTTACTAGCGGCACGCATTTAATTACCCGCCACGCACAGCCGCGATGGCCATGCAATTCGATTGGGGGGTAGAGTAATGACTTTCGAACAACACACCACGGCGCGTTGTTCACTGACGTGAGCACCTCTATCGGCACGCTCCGATTATTGTGGGCACACACGTTGGATTTGCGGCCGAAATTTTGCAGGCCGAAATATGTGGATGTGCAGGTTATGCACGCCTCTATGCGTGGCTCGGTGCACGTAGTGTCGCGATAAGCTGGGAGACTACTCGACATTGGGCTTTCATCATGTTTGCACAATTGCACGAGTATCCGCCGAGTGTGTTGCGCCCGGCCGCCTACAGAGCGGCAATACCGGGAATGGCATATCGTGTGCACTAGGTTTTCTTGCCAAGTCCCCGAATATACAGCCAAGGAGCACGGGCTAGGGACCTATGGGGCTTGAGGGACGGTTGACTTGGAGTGTAAGCGCCCTAGCGCGCGGATCGCCGGGCTTTCAAGCTTTCGCATCGCCGGGCGTGAAATATGGCGGGGAGCTTTCAAAGTACCCTAGCACGGGCCTTGGTTTGGCATGCGGCAAATGGCACGGCACCATGCCAACATGGGGGATGAAATGGGTGACGCCGTGAATAAACGAAATATAGAGCGCTGATTGTTGAGCGTATTGGCGGAGCGGGTGTGCGGGTACCACCTGTCCAAGGGTTGCTAGCCCCGCGCGAATGTGGCAGATTTTGAAACCCTAAAAACTTTAGTTGGTTGTACGAGGGGCTGGATGGCATCGGACGGCGGATTTGACGCGAAAACCGGCCGGTAGGTGTAAATTAAGTTGAAAAATTTTACTTACTAGGGGGAAGGGCTTCCATTTGCAACTTGGTTTGCTCGAATCGGACACCGTACGGCAAAGTTAGGCTTTTTTAAGCCTCCCGAGCTGTGGGTTTCCGGCCCCTATCCCACCCACGTCAAGCATCTTAACGGCACATGCTATCACACCCACGTGCTCCCATGCTTGCGGACAGCATGCTGGGATCATAAAATCCGCGTGTTGTGTCGCCGATTTCCAGAGTTTTCACGAGCCAAAGTGTGGAAAATCCGAATTCCGGGGCGCCCGAATTAGGGTATGCCCCGAAATCGGGGTTGACCCGCAAACCCTAATACGTCAGTTCGTAGCCGTGACGGGCCCCATTTGTGCCCCGCTTCCCCCTTTACTTCACCGTCAACACAAGTTTCGGTCCGCCTTTTCAACGAGCTAAAGTACAGTTAAACCCTAGAAACCCTACATGATAAACACCCGCCCTACGCGAAAGGCCCTATTTCACTAGTAACGGACTTTATGGGAAGAGTGTATAGCGGTCGGCCTCCTGTACCAACTGGCTTCACGCCAGCGTGAATTCAGTTCGGCCGGTCCAGTGCCCCCCTCTGCGACCTCCTCCCCTTCGCTCCTGAACAAACTAAGTCAGCAGAAAATTTGCTTTCTACGTGATGCCTCAGCTCCAGAAGTTTCAGGGCGAAGGATGAAAATCCGCTCCCCCCTCTTCTCCGGTATCACCGGCCAAGAGGCGGTCGCTCTCCTGCAGGACCTCCTCACCTCCGACCTCGCGGTCGCACTCACCTCTGCCGGATCAGCCCCCTCGACCCACCCCCAGTGCAGACTCGAAGACCTACCCGAGCAGGCTCAGTTCACCCTCCAGTTCGCGGACGCCCTCCAACCGCTGGACACTCCCATACCGATCGAGTCCGACCCATCCTCCTTTTGGGTAAATATCCTCCACCTGCCCAATAACCCCATTCATTCACAATCCGGCCATGTATCCCTTCACATATTTTCATATTCACCCTATGAAACCGTACCCCCTGACCATCACCTTCACACCATTACCATCACACCCCCCCCCGTCACATGCCATGTTCCAGGCTCGTCCTGGGCTGACACTTGCCTCACCACAGTCCTCATCCAATCCCGCCACTCACTCTCCCTTCCATGCATCAACTCAGACGGCACCATTCCCCCCACACACTGGTTATACACCCTCTTATCTCAAACAGCCACAGAATGTCTCACACAACACACCCCCACATCCACCCCCCCTCCCAACATCCCCTGAGCCTCTATCACTACACAACCCTGAAAAGGTTCCCCGATGGCTCATACTTTCGCTCACACCCCTCCACCTCCCCCACCATCACCACCAGCATACAGATATCCTTCACCACCGAAATGTATTGAAATTGAAATTGAAATTGTTTACAACATGTACCGTATGCGCCGGTTTTTCACCAAAAGCCGGATGCGTCGGCTGCTGTCTCTGGGCCCTCCCAACTATGCCATACAAGGAACTTACAAGTCAGGGCTAGACCGTTAACCACCTAATCCAACCTCTCCAGTGTGGGTCGGGGGTTTTACTCCCCCCCGGGGAGGTGTGCAAGTAGAGGCGAAGGTTGTGTGCAGTTAGGGTCGTGCGAAGGGGCAATGTGCGGATGCGCGGCGGGAGGTCGTGCGGGACTTGATGCGGTATATGAGTAGGAGGTGATGCAGCCATTGGACAGTGTGCGTGTGGAGTTGTGCAAGAATGCGAGACGTGTCGAGGTGTGCTTTGGAGACGAGTTTATCAGGAGGGTCGGTACGGGCGGTGAGAAGGGAGGTGAGACTCGTGATGGTGGAGGAGTGCGGTGTACCTGTGCGGCTCATGACGATGGGGAGGATGTCTACCACTGTGCCTGGCCAGTGGCTTCTGATGGCGTTTGCAAGGGGTGTGTATTTGGATCGTATGAGGTCGGCTGTGTGGGAGAGGTTGTTGTCTGTGCAGTACTTCCATTCCCCTATCTGAATCTTTTTTTATGGATGCGTAACGTCGGCGACCGTTGGAATGACCAACGAATCGGGGTTCGAGGATGCGGATGAAGTCAAGTTTGTGTGCAGGGGGACGAAGCAGGGGGGGGGGGAATCTCAGGGGGGAGGACGGCGGGGCATGAGGTTAGGGAGTCAGGCGAGAGACCTTCGTCAGCAGCAACAAGTCGGGTGGGCATGTGGGTGGGGTGAGGTGGGTGGCAGTCAAGTGGAGTGTGGACAGGGGTGGGGGAAGCAAACGATTTTATGGGTTTGTTACCGAAGTCGGCGGTGATGGTTTCCCAGCGTCCTCCGTTGTGGCGTTCCAGTAGGGAGAGTAGGAGTTGCAGAGCGCTGTTGTGTCGGTCCTGTCTTAGCCCAGACATAGAGGGGCAGTTACCAGCCATGTGGCCGTTGCTAGTGAATTGGCCACATAGGGGGTAGCGCAGGGTGGGGCTGTGAGTGAGTAGGCGGGTGTTGTGGACGCCCCACATGAGTTCTTGTTTGTGTGTGAACTGGATATTTGTGAGGGTTGAGTGTTTTTTGTGGTAAGAGAAATCGGCGCCGTCCTTCGCGGCGCGGGCGAGGAGGGCTCCGTGCTTGGTTGTTTGCGAGAGTGGAGTGAGTGTGTGTTTTGTGCTGTAGGTGTGTGCGTCGGTCTTGAGGTTGGTGTATCTGTAGGGTATGGGGTCTCCTAGGGTCTGTGGAATGAGGGTGTATGGCCAGGTCCAGTGGCCTATCGTGACCTCTGAACCTGTGGTGTATGTAGTGTCGGGTGGGTGACCATCCGCGACGAGGTTGGCGAGGGTGTCTGCGAGGTCGTTGCCTAGGGAATGGTTGTGTGCTTTTATTTTTCCGAGGTGTGTACGGATGCCTGCGTCGCAGCGGGTTTTGAGGGTGTGTGTGATGGATAAGAGGGTGTCGCGGTGAATGTTGTGTTTGTAAGCGGAAGGGCAGTTTAAGTAACCTTGTATGAGGCGGAGGGAGCACGCACTGTCTGTGAGGAGGTGGGTGCGGCCAAGTTGGAGGCCTATATCTATGCCAGCTAATTCAGCGCGATTTATTGTATGTGAGGGAGGGGTAGAGGTCACCATGATTTTGATTTTGGTGTCCGAGGCGGGGTGGGTAGCTGCTGCTCCGAGGGGGGTCGAGCTTCCTTTTTTCGAGCCGTCTGTGTATACAAAGTCCTGCCAGTTCCAAGCAAGGGTACCTCTGGTTGGGGGGTATGTTAGATGCAGGCGTTCCGGGAGGGGGTACGTGAGAGGGTGAGTTGGGTTTGGGGGGAGGTGGTATATACCTGCTGAGTGGGGTGAGTAGGTGTCAAAGAGGTGTGGAGGAGGGGGGGTGATGATGGGGTTGGGGAGGTGAGTGTCGTAGATAGATTCGAGAGTGTTGTGAAGTGCGGTCATGGCAGTGGGTGATGGGAGGGTGGAGAGTGCGAGGGGGTTGGCTACGAGGTATATGTCGACCATCCATCGTGTGCCGAATGGGGTAGGGGTGGGGTTGCCAGTGTGTTGGTCGGGGGGTAGGAAGGTGGTTGCGTCATTGGGGAGGGTGTAAAGGTGGTGGGTGTATGGGGAGTTGATGTATTTGGAGTGGCGGTAGGGTGTGTGTTCCCATCGGGGGAGGATGAGGATGGTTGCGCTGGGTGTGTGGGGGGCTGTGAGGTGTGCGCTGGTGATTGCGTGTTCCATTGCTCGTCTCATGCATTCGTGGTCGTATTCGGGGTTGGCTATGTTGGTGCCGTGCCATGTGTGTGGGGCATTGCTGCCGCTAGATGAGAAGACTATATCTTCGGGGTAGAGGGAGTGGTAGGTGTGGGAGTGAAGGGATTTATTGAGGGGGTCGGAGTAGAGTTCTGTCTGGATGCGGAATGTGTGACGGAGAGCTGTGAGGAGGTCTTCTCTGGTGGCCCATCTATTACGGGTGGTGGTGGCGGGTGTGGGTGAGTGGATTTCCGAGCGGGAGCCTAGGCGGGTGAGGAGGTGGTAGACCTCCTCTTCGAACGTATGCTGCGAGAGGTCGGGGCGAAAGAGTTGGTAGAGGTGGCGGACGCGGGGGCCGTTAAGGGTGGTGACCGCGCGGCCGTCGGGAGTGCAGAGTATGGTGGTGTCGTGGAGTGATGGGTGTGCGTGGATAGCGAATTTACCGGTAGGGAGCATGTCGAGGTCGGGGTTGATGGGGTCATGGTTGAATGTGATTAGGGGGTGTGACCACGGAGGGGGTCCGGGTTCTGGCAGAATGGGTGTGGTGGAGGGGACATAGCCGGAGTTAAATGCGGTGAGGGCGGTGGGGCCGGAGGGGGTCTCACTGATGGTGTCGTGGAGTTGTAGGCATGGGGCCCACTGGACTTCGTGGAGGCGGGTGAGGTCGTGTTGTTGGCCGCGAGCACACCACTCGCACTGCCATGTGGCGGGTCCCTGAGCTGGGCGGCATTGGGAGTGTATGGCAAAGTGCGGGCATGTGCAACAGGTGGAGGAGGGTTCTATGTGCAGGGGGTCATGACAGATGGAGCAGGCGGTGGGGGAGGGGGAGGGGAGGCATACCGATGTGGGAGTGGAGGAGATGAGGCGGAAGCCGTCGTCGAGTTGTAACTGAATGTCCCATTCCGTGAGGTGTTCCGGGGCCCATTCAACCATGTACTGCGTTTGGCCGTATTCTGTGTCTTTGTGTTTGGAAATGATGCGTGTTACGTCGCAGGGGGGGTAGTGGTGGTCTGAGGGGGTGAGGTATTCTGTGTCTAAGTGTGTGGTGGGTGCGGTGGGGGTGGGGTGAGTGGTGCGGGAGGTGTAGATGCCGGCTTGAGTGGTGAAGTGGGTGCGGATTGTGGAGGCGATAGGGTTGGTGAGGGAGAGTGGAGGGATGTTGTGGAATAGGGTGCCCGCATCGCGTTGAGCTCTGACTAAGCACTTGAGTGTGGGTGGGGTGTAACATGTTGACATGATGGATTCCGAGGGCCAGTGTGAGTACGTGGTGAATAGGGTGCGGATGTGTGCGCGAGCCATGTGGCCTCTATAGCCTGAGTTGTTCATGATTTTATGTAGGTGGCAAACTGTGAGTTGTGCTGCGTGGGCTTTGAGGGAGGGGAGGCCGTATCCTAGGTCTGATGTGGGGCGGTGAAGGGCGGTGCGGGGGAGGTTACGTACCGAGGAGACGGCGGAGCGGAGTGCGCGGCAGATTTGTCCTTCTAGAGTGTCGAGTTGGGAGTCGGTGAAGAGGCCGAGCTGGAGGGTGAAAAGCTTGCCGATGAGGAGTCCACGGATGACCCTGATTCTGCGGGATTGTGTTAGTGGGGAGGTGGAAAGGGCGGTGATGAGGGATGCAGTAGTGCGTTTGAGTTCTTGCCAGTGTTTGGTGAAGGTGAGGGAGGTGTTCAGTTCTACCCCTAGGACGCGGTATGTGTCCTTGGGGCCAATGGAGGGGATGGGGGCCGGGGTGGAGTTCAGGGAGATGGACTGAGTTTGCAGGCGGGATGCGAGGAGGGTAGTGTTGGCGAGGGTGAGGGCATTGCCTGTGCGCCAGAGGGCGCCGGTGATGCAGCATTTGCGGATGTTGACGGTCATGCCCGTGTAGGCGCTGAAGAGGGAGAGTTTTCTGAGCTGGATGGTCATGTTGGGGGACGAGCCCGTGGCTAGGCTGAGGTCGTCGACGAAGCCGTGTCCTGGGTATGTGGCTGTGGGTTCTGTGGGGTCGACGTTAGTAGCGGGGGGGCCTGGGCGGTAGCCCCGGCTTCCCACCGTGAGCCAACGAAGAAAGGGTTCAAGGAAGAGGGTGAATAGAAAGGGGGAGAGGGTGTCGCCCTGGAGGGTTCCGCGATTAATGTCTATAGAAGGGGTGGGGCCATGTGGTGTAATATAGTCTGTGGTTGAGACCCCGTAGAGGTGTTCGCATGTGTCGACAAAGGTGGGGGGCATACCGAGTTGACGCATGTGTTTGAACATGATACGGTGGTCCGCGGCGTTGAAGGCGCCCTTGAAATCGGCGT
>JAPMLY010001361.1:0-20375 GCA_026401115.1 Tetraselmis chui
AAGCGAACATAATGTACTCTAATAATGTAGAAACGACTGTAAGGCCACTACGTTTACATTTATTTATACACTTCATCAAGAACATTGGAATGCACCAGCACCAAAGGAGAAAAAGTACTTAGGCGAAGCAAAGGCGACGAACTCATTAGCCCGCTGAGCAGGTTGCTTTCACATTTATATAATCATCCAAGACTACTTGTTTGAGCTTGAAATACCATATAACAACCGCGACTGAGTCATTTGTAATAATTTACGAGCACGTAAACACATCGAGAGGAAAATCGAAAACGTGCATACAAAACGTCAAGAAAGCGTGCGCGGGCGTCCATGATCCTCGCTCCGGCCCGGTTGCTTGCAATGACATCACATGGTGGCTTTTGGACCCCGTCCATTGGGCACCGGCTCCGCGTTTAAGTTTCATCAACAATTACCGCACAACAAACATTACCGCACCAAAAAAATTCAAAATGAACACAAATGCTCCATGCATGCACCTCCGACTTGGCGATGCATGTCGTCGTACGTTGCCGTTGGCACACGTGCTACGCCACTCCGGCGTTACATTGCGGAGGTGAGCGAGGTGAGGGCTCTTGTGCTGGGCGAACGAAAAGTTTACACCCCTTACATGCGGTTCACATGCTAAGGCTAGGGATCACCCGGATTTTCTCGATGTTGATGGTAGTGTTGGTTCGGCTTCTCGATGTTGATGGGAGTGATAGTTCAGTTTTTCGATATGGAATGACAATGATAATGCAAACACCGATCATTGCCATCGCGATATTTATTCTAGTCGATGACTGATGGGGACTTGCACTAACATGGGATATATTGATGGCAACGATGTGCAAAGGGAAATATATTGCGGGCTCATATTTTGGTTACATGAGTTATTGCTATCACCGATCAGTATCAGCATCGACATTGCCATCGGCGCCAACTATCATCATCAACATCAGCATGTCCGATGTCGACATCTTTAACATTGCCATCAATGTAATCAATCGTGCACACACATATAGCAAATCCACAAAGTACTACGGTCTTCTAGAGTCAGATGGTACGTATCCCATACAATCTATCCCATACAAAGCGGCAAACCCTCAATTCCCACACCCCACTCTTCCCAATGCGAACGTGCTCAAGCATTTCGCATTGGGGCTTTGGCAGCGCACCATGCCCCCAACGGGGTGTAGTCCTATCATCGGGAGATAAATGGAAAAAGTGACAAGCGTTAGATCTTTCGGCAAATATGTGATTACAATTTCGTTTTTAATGAACATTGTATTTTGAATTTTTTTTTTGGTGCCCATTAAACGATCCATATGTTGTCGTTGTAAAACAGTCTGAGTGCTGAACAACATTGTTTGATATGGTAATCAAGTTGCTACTCAGCAATATTGATATCCAGTACGAGTGTTGCAGTGATAGGACAGCCGTGACTCAGAATATCTAGATGATAAGGCATTCAGCAATGCAATAGATATGGGTGCTGATAGTGGCAGGTTGCTGAGCGTTAGATATGATCTAAGGGCTCAGAATAGTGGTAGGCGTGTGCTCACCATGTGGTGGGCGCGTGTCATGATTGGGACGCAGACGGTGTCATGTGATAGACAAGGATGAGACACTGCTGAAGGTGAGAGACCTTCAGCGTCTTGTAGAGTGTGTAATCATTCTGTTTTCACCCATCAACTTTGTCAGGGTATGGGCCCTCCTTTTGCTCTCGGTTGGAGTCGACACGCTTGACTGGAACCGTTACCTTGAGCTTCTTTTCGGCGCGAGTCTTGGGCTTCTGTGGTGCTACACGATCTTCAGGTGTGGCTGGGTCGCAAAAGCGGTTGACTCTCTTTGTTGGGTGGTTTGCCTTCGAATTCGGGCTGGTAGCGACTTTCCTGTGTTGCTTGGAGCCTATAAACCACCGACCGTTTCACTCGCTTGAACAACGCTTGTTCAGTCGCCTGTGCTTTGGATTTTCAGCATGCGCCTTCGTTTTTCATATTACTGGATCCAATATCTGGGTATTTGGCGTCTTTCCTTGCGTCGCTGGGCTGTTTGAGTGCGAGTTGGTGAGACATCTTGCAATAGTGTACTATCACCTGTGTACGACGTCGTTCGACTGGCCTTCCAAGGCCATAGTCCGCCTGCCTACGTTGTTCTGAGTCGGGAAGTACAGCTCGTCGAGATTTTCTCGCAGTCCTCGTTCATTTTCGCTCCCCTTGGGTTTTTGGCTTTTAGTTGGTGAAGGATCCCTGCTCAGTGTACTATCCATTTGTACGACAAACCCCGACAGACCTCCTGAAACCGGTTTCCGTCTGCTTTGGCTGTGTAGACTCCGGAAGTACAGCTCCGCCTTCGGTCGGCGCCTTGTCGTGCTCGTTCTGAAGCTCCGTTGACCGGACCTTGACCGTCCCCTTGAAGGCCTGCCGGGCAGTGGTTGGTGACAATTTTCCGTCGATTTTTTCGGTACTTTACGGAGCTGTCGAGATATAATACCCATGGACTCTGTGAAACTTCCCAAGTTCATTGGAGAAAGGAGAGACTTTGATGTCTGGAAGAAGAGGTTTCGTGCCTTTGGATTGATGCAGAACTGGGCACCGGCTCTCCTCGAGAACGACGCCGCTACCGCGCGGCAACACCTCTACTTGTACTTTACTTTGATTCTGGCGCTGCCTGAGGACGATCTCTCAATTATTGAGAATGTCCATGAAGTTGACAAGAACTGCGGCCTCAAGGCGTGGACTGCGCTGGTGGACTACTATGAAGACGATGGTATCTACCGTCTGGCTGAGTTTCTGCAAGATATGGAGAAGGCCAAGGCAGACGATGAGACCAGTCTCCAATATTTGAACCGGTTGGTCCTACTTCAGCGCCAGCTAGCCCGTGTGGGGGAGGACGTTCACGACCGACGGGTCATCATGTACTTGGTGAAGGGTCTACGTCAAGAGTACCACTCCATCACATACACATGGGACGTCCACAGCCTCAGTATGGACGCCGTCAAGCGAGATCTTCGACTGAAGGGTATGCGTATTGAGAGTCGTGGCCGGACTCAGACGGAGGCGCCGCCCCCTGCAGCTTTTCCGGCCTTTTCCGGTGACACCTCTGCTGAATCCTTGAAGCGCCAGGTCCATGATTTTCAGGAGCAGCTAAATTCCATGCATGGCCCTGGGAACTCACGTGGTGTGGCTGTGGGAGCTGGCGGAGTCCGACCCTTCCGCGGCATTTGTTTAAGTTGCGGCAAGAAGGGCCATCGCCGGTCAGAGTGCCGTGACAGGCGTGCTAGTGGCAATTCTGCGAGTCTTGAGTCTCATGTGGCTTTCCCTGCTGGGGTAGACATCATTGCCAGTCCTGCTAGGTCGTTCAGTGAAGCACGAGCCATGGTGATGAATGAGGGGGAGACTTGGATGTGGCTAGCCGACAGTGGAGCCAGCCATCATATGACCAGCAAACGTGATGACTTCGTGAACTATCGTGCGCTGTCCGACCGGCTGTGGGTGAAGGGCATCAATGCTTTTGCTGTGGGCGTTGGCACTGTCCGCATCACTGTGCCGGCTGCAGACGGTACGAAGATTCCTGCCACGTTGCGCCATGTGCTTCACGTTCCCGAGCTGTCCCGTCGTGCGTCTTGGACATATCATCGGTTGTTTAGCCTCACTCAGGCACGGCAGCAGGGTCATAGCGTGTTGTTGTCGGATCCTATGGACCATCTTCATCTTCACGCAGCTCATGGTGGTGGTGTTAAGATTCACATGGAGCGAGCCCACGGATTGATCTGGCTGCCTGCGACGGTTGCTCTTCCAGCGCGTGCTACGGCTTCGGCGGCCACGGCGTCATCGGGGAAGCGGCTGTGGCATTCCCGACTCGGTCACATTGGGGAGCCTCAGCTGGACGAGCTGTTAACATGTCATGTGGAAGGCTTGGGCTATGCATCACACGAGAAGTTGGGATTCTGTGAGACCTGCGCTTTGTGTAAGTATCAAGTCCGCAATATTCCTCGTGCTCCTGCGGACCGAGATGTTGGACTGCTTGAGGTGATTGGCGTGGATTTTTGTGGCCCGATGAGTGTTCCATCCTTGGGTGGGAGGCGCTACAACTTCGGCGCAGTTGACTTCCGCAGCCGCTTCGTGCTGCATGATGCCTTGCGCTCCAAAGACGAGGCTACCTCTTCGTTCCGCCGGATGCTGACCACCATTCGATCCCTGGGGTACACAGTTCGCCGGCTTCGGGTCGACAACGACACTGTGTTTCTTGGTGCTGCGTTCCGGAGCTTGTTGGACGAGTTCAACATCGCCCTAGAGGTCACCGCCCCCTACGCTCATTGGCAGCATGGTCGGATCGAGCGGCAGTGGGGCACATTAGTTCCGATGGCACAGTCTATGATTCGGCATGCTGGGCTGCCGAAGTCCTATTGGGCGTTGGCTATGGCGGCAGCGGTGCACATCCGCAATCGGGTGTGCAGCAGTGGAGCTGGTGGCGTTCCATATCAGCTTGTTACCGGTCGACCGGCTGACTTGAGTTCCATGCGGGTGTTTGGCTGTCCGGCTTATGTCCACGTGGACAAGTCGCAGCGCCGCAAACAGGACGACCGTGCATGGAAAGGCGTGTTTGTGGGCTACGCACCCGAGTCCCCTGCCTGGCTGGTGTACAACCCCACCACCCGACGTGTGGTGAGCAGCCGCAATGTGGTGTTTGACGAGAGTGCTATCATCTCCATGGGGGAGAGCTGTCCCGCACGTGAGATGCTGGATGCCGAGGCTGGTGATGACAGCACCTCTGATGAGGCGGCTAGGGAGAAGCCCGATACACTCGTGGGGGAGACACAGCCGGTGGATGAGGCTCCACGTGAGGTGCCAGAAGTGGCGAAGGGGGAGCCTAGCACTTCCGCAGGGGATACGCAGCAGCATACGTCGGGCGATATCAGTTCTCAGTCGAATGAGGACGAGCCGGATGCGAATTTGGGGGAGACAGCACCAGCGGAGCAGCATGGAACTGCACAAAGGTATAGCCTTCGGACGAGGCGTCCTCCGAGTAAGTGGTGGGTTGTTGGCAACACCGCAGCTATCAATCCAAGCAATGTCGTGCACGAGCCTGCGTCGTATAAACAAGCGCTACGAGGTCCTCAAGCCACGGAGTGGGAAGCAGCCATCAAGACAGAGTATGACTCACTTGTATCGTGCAACACATGGAAGTTGGTTCCTCGTCCTGCCGGTAGAAAGCTAGCGGACTCCAAGTGGGTGTTCAAGCTGAAGCGCGACTCTGATGGTAATATCGCAAGGTATAAGGCCATAGTGGCGCGTGGCTTCACACAAGAGCATGGCGTGGATTATCACGAGACCTTTGCTCCTACTATGCGGGTGATCTCTATCCGCGTCGTACTAGCGTTAGCTGCTTTCCATGACTGGGAGGTGGAGCAGCTGGATGTAGTGACAGCATTCCTGGAGGCCAACATCGACGAGGAGATATATATGCGACAGGCTGAAGGCTTCCGGAGTACTGGCAACAAAGGGACAGAGCTTGTGTGTCTGCTGCAAAAGGCCCTCTACGGCCGAAAGCAAGCTCCCAGAAACTGGAACAAGACTATCACTGCCTGGCTAGAGGAGTATGGCTTCTGCGAGTCCAAAGTGGATCCGTGTATTTTCATCTACCAAAAAGGAGGCCAATTGTACATCCTGGCTCTGTATGTGGACGACAGCATCATTGCCGGAGCAGCGGGCCGATTCATACCGGAGTTCAAGGCTGCATTTGGCAGCATGTTCAACGTGCAATACCTTGGTCCAGTCTCGTGGCTGCTCGGCTTGACGGTGGAGCGAGATCGTGGCACCGGCATCATCAGGCTTGGCCAGCGCCAGTACGTGTTCGACATGCTGGAGCGCTTCAACATGATGGACTGCAAGCCAGTGAGCTCACCCATGGCGGTAGATGATGTGGGCAAGTGCGGAGACGAGACATCCGTCACGCAACTGCCTCCCAGGTCGGTGCCCTATCAGAGCCTGATTGGAAGCCTGTTGTACGCCTCGGTGAGCACTCGACCAGACTTCACCATGGCTGTCAGTCATCTCAGCCGATACATGGCCAATCCTTGCCACGCGCATTGGGAGCAGGCCAAGCGAGTGCTTCGGTATCTCAAAAGCACCGCTGATGCATCATTGGTGTACGGAAGCAGCGTGCGGTCATCCGAGTTGGTAGGCTGGTCGGACTCAGATTATGCGAGCGATGTGGCTGGGCGGCGCTCCCGCACAGGATACGTGTTCATGCTGAATGGTGCGGCAGTGAGCTGGAAGAGTCAGCGGCAGCAGACTGTGGCACTATCCACAGCGGAGGCAGAGTACATGGCGCTGACCATCGCTACTCAAGAGGCGATGTTTCTGAGGCAATTTCACCAGGACTCCGGCTCCGCTGTCACTATCCATGAAGACAACCAGAGCTGCATTGCACTCAGCAAGAGCACTATGACAACTGGCCGGAGCAAGCACATGGATGTGAGGTATCACTTCTGTCGGGAGAAGGTGGAGAGCGGCGATATCGAGGTCAAGTATTGTGCAATAGAGGACATGCTTGCCAATGCGCTCACCAAACCTTTGGTGAGTGAAAGGCACAATAAGCTGTGCACTGCGATAATGGGTTTGCACGAGTAGCAAGGGGGAGTGTTGAACAGCATTGTTTGATATGGTAATCAAGTTGCTACTCAGCAATATTGATACCTAGTACGAGTGTTGCAGTGATAGGACAGCTATGACTCAGCATATCTAGATGATAAGGCATTCAGCAATGCAATAGATATGGGTGCTGATAGTGGCAGGTTGCTGAGCGTAGATATGATCTAAGGGCTCAGAATAGTGGTAGGCGTATGCTCACCATGTGGTGGGCGCGTGTCATGATTGGGACGCGGACGGTGTCATGTGATAGACAAGGATGAGACACTGCTGAAGGTGAGAGACCTTCAGCGTCTTGTAGAGTGTGTAATCATTCTGTTTTCACCCATCAACTTTGTCACTGAGCAACCAAAAAACTAAGGGAACTTCTAAAGACTTCTAAACTTCTAAAAACTAAAGAAATTCTCTAGCATCTTCAACTTCACTCTTGATCTTCACGAGTCTCCACGCTTCGTGTCACCTGACGATAAGACATACACAAATTAACAAGCAAAGGTCACAACATAGACGGATATGAAAAATTACGAACTTATAACTTACTAACTTGCGGAACACAACATAAGCAAACATATATCATTTTTCACTTAGTTCAAACAACAAAAGTAGCGCCCACATAAGGAATTCCTTTTAGGAAATTTGTAGGGGATACCACCAAGCAGATGAACATGGAGAGACTCCATAGGCTTTACCGGCGCCCGCCGGCGGCGCAGCGGCGGCGGCTCCGGAGGGGGGTGCGCTCGCAGGCCCGTCGGTATCCCCTCACCTCCCCGTGGTGGGCGCTGGAAACCCCGTAGCCGTGCCAGGCCTGGCACGGTAGGGGGCTAAGAGGGCCGACAGCTCGATCCGTGGGATCAACAGCTGTCGGGAAAGCCCTGTACAGAGGGCTTTTGAAAAAATAATTTCTGTGCACTACCGGCGCCAAGATCTCCCGCTCGGCCCGTCCGATATGTTTTTTCGCGCACAGATACTCCTAGATACAGCCCTACTTTTAGGAGTGGGACCTGTACTACGGCAGCGTTTGATGGCGAGGAGGGTACGGCCGGATCAGCGGTGGGAGGCGGGTGTTGGAGCTGGTGGTGGCCAGCCGGGAAGCAGCGCCAGGAAAGGGCGCTCGCTAGCTATCGACCAGCCCTGTGCCGGTCGAACCTTGCCGAGGGGTGAGGCGAGACATGGCACAGGACGGTGGCTAGTCGCAGGCGGAGGAGCGGCTACAGGAGGCGGCGGCGATCCTCAGGATCAGCCGCCGCCGAAAAGCCCTGTACGGAGGGCTTTTTTCGGAAACTAAAACAATGTCCGTACCCGGCGTCGAGCTAGTTGGGGAGCAGCACCAGGGTAGGGCGCTCACTAGCGCGCCGCTACGTCGTCCAGCGTCATCTCCCGGGGGGAGGAGTCAGCTGGGACGGCAAGGAGGACAGTCGCGATGGGTGGAGCGACAAGATCTGGCGGCGACGACCCTTTGGGTCGGCGCCGCCGGAAAACCCGGCACGGAGGGTTTTTGCTTAATTCCGGGCGCCCGCGGCCCGCCGGATCCGGCCACGGTGACCTGCCCCCCCCCCTCTTCGACACCCACTACCCCGACAGACCTTCATACTCCTAGGAGTCCTTGAGCGTGGGCCCGGGTGAGCGCGGAGGCCCCCGCTCAAGAAAAGGCTGCTCGGTGGACGCGCGATCAGAGGGGGGAGGGTACGGCCACAGGCCGGAAAACCGACAGGTACCCGGGTACCAGACAGAGAAAAAACCGAGGAAATGGGCGGGGAAAATTCAGGCGCGGAGGCAGGAGCGCTAGTTTTTTCTATGTCTGTGTGTCTCGGTCCCCCCCACCTGCCCTCGAGGTGATGGGGGACCTCGACACGGAGGACCGCCGCGTCGGTGGACGCGGCAAGACCTTGGGGCGGGGTTTACGGGATGGAGCGGCGGGATCGACGAGCGACCGCGCGAGGAGGGGTTTTTTGCCAGCCTTTCCCCTCCTTCCTTCGGCAAGACCGAAGTCACGCGGGAGCTAGATTAGGCTGGCCCGTCGTCCCTCCCGAACGCCGACCGGCCTAGGCCGGTCGACACCCCGGTTCGGCGGGAGCGGGCCGTGCATCGTGAAGGTCGAGCAGCAGTTTAGTTTTGCATTTCTAGACAAGTGGATTTATTTTTAGATCTGTTTTTCTTGATTACAAAATTATTACGCTGTTACTGCTTAGGTGGGGGGACTGTGGCAATTACTGAGGTTGCTTACAGTTATATAACTCCCGAGGAACGTCGAGACACACATTGCAGATAGGTGTGCCGATAAGAAATGAACCTGGTCGGAGAGACCCGGGCCCAACTTGCTAATAAGTCCTGTATGGCGAAGTAGAGTGGCCCGTGAGACGACACTCGGTCCAGTTTGCCGGGACATGTTGTGAACAATTTCAATTTCAATTTCAATTAGGCTTTACCCTGAGAGAAATGAGGCATGCAAAAGCACTAGCACCGCCCACATAAAGAATGCTGTCCTTAAACAGAGCAAACATTATATTGAACACAACTTTAGGAAGCAGATAACCACTTCACCATAACAATTATACTTTTTTATACCTTAACCCACAGCATCACAAGACTATTGTCAGATTAATAAACAAGATGGGAGGAACAATCGTCCCGATCCAACAAACACAAACCGCGGTTCAACGAATATGAATCAAATAATTATGTAAGGAGTTTGTTCAGAAAATCATCCCTACAACTAATTACCGAGATTAATGGATGCGCACTGTTGAAAATTACTGACGGGTCTGAAAGTTATTGGCACCTATTTGACGATATAGTCACCTACCCTAATGAGTTGAAGACTGCTCGTTGCACGGCTACGTGGGAGATCCGAGTCGGAACATACGAATCTGTACCTAATAACACAACACTCGCAATTCAGCCACCGCATTTCGGCATGGACGTTGGATAATTAGGTGGGAGATTTCAACGCAACGTCTGGACATGATTTAATGCACAAAGAAGAGGGGGGCGCATGTTGCGGACATACCTTTGAAAACTTGCTTCGGGCTTGATCTTTACATTTCCCGACTTCCCGACTATCTCTTGCTTTCCGGTTCGCAACGCGTAGCTGCGCATAACAACAAGCTTTATATTTCCCGACTTCCCGACTAGCTCTTGCTTTCCGGTTCGCAACCCGTACCTGCGCATAACAGCAACGTGTTTGCACACATCGTAGTACATAAACTGAGACCTGCAAGCACGAGCTGGGATGGGAGAGCATGAGACTAGAGCTACAACTTCGAAGTAACGGGAACTTGCAGCGGCTAGAAGAGGTGGCGATGGGCGCAAAACACACTCCAATGGACCGTCCATGAACGTATTGTACTGCATAACCATGTATGCGGGCAGAGCGACAACTGCAAGCCAACGGGGGAGGGGTTCGTTGGCACGACAAAACAGCACTTGGATAAGGTCGCTATAACGGAGCAAGGTACCTCACCAGGTCAGCGGCCGGCGATCGGACACAGCGCGCTGCGCCGCTGATATACAGGGTTACGGGAGTGTGGCGAAACAAAACTTTATCGATGCATTTACTTAGCAGCTTTGTCGGGCAGTATCAAGGTTGAATAACAAGAAACACTGTCAATCGCCGAATAATATTACCGTGGTGGAGCTACTTGGATAAGTCATCGCAACTTGATGGAGAAGCAGTGCGGCGGAAATAGAGGCAGTCAAAGCGCGAAACCTTGCGATCCCGAACACACGTCCGGAAGTTTTGAAGTGTCTGCATGGTTAGTGGTCGCTATTCATATTAAGTACATGCCACGAGCCGGAAAAAAGGCGGTGACTTCGTGACGGGAGTGGGTGTAGTCTATGATCATCCGTACTTTGAATCAACGCATATTGAATTGTTGATCCATGCCTCGATGTTTTTGTTGTATCAGAGATTGCATGTTGCGTCGTTGGCAGCATGAGGAGATAGTAATACCGCCATGTGTGCGGGAATCCGACTCATCAAATCGTGATGATTAGCTGTTGGACGGTACGATAACTTGTTGGATGACGATTGACGAGCGGATGAACAGACGCCGATTCGTGACAAGTGTCGTTTCCCAGCCGCACACACATTTGTCAATTATAGAAAATGTACGTTAAGTACTAGACAAGTGGTGCGAAGCGTAGCAAAGGCATGCGCCTTTTCAGCAATCAGATATCTAATTTGATGAATTAGAATGCATATTTCTGAAAATTCAAATGAACTACACAACACATGTGGCTAAAATTCAAATATATAAAGGAAAGAAAAATATTGGAGAACAACAGGTTTAAACATGACATGTTTTAAAATATCTTAAAGAAGTAGTGTATGACGCATTCCAATAAAGCAATGATACACTTGTAAGTGACATTTACGCAATGAAATCTAACTATAATCATTGACATGAGTCTTGATTGTTTGTAGTGGTTTATGAAATGAAATGATTTTTTTTTTACAGCAATATCGGTATAAACCGGCTGCTGTCTCTAGGCCCCCCCGTTTAACGCCAATTTTTTGTGGACTTATATATGCTGGAGTAGACCGTAAACCACTAATCCCAACCTCTTCATTGGCAGTGGCGATACCGTCCAAAACATACAGGTAACCACGTATTTATTTATTTTTGATCTATACGCAATTTTTTTGGATACAATATGAAATAAATAAGTGTCGCTAGTCTCCACGATACGCGGCCTGCTCCAGCCGCTGCGGGGTCGTTGATTAGCAGGGCTTTTCTGCTTGAGCTGGTCGAGTCGAACCTGCTTGGCCTCGGCTCCTATGCGACTCCGGTCGTCCCGGAGCCAGTTGGGAAAGGCACGTGAAAAACCCCCCTCGCTGAGGTCGTCGTCGGTCCCGTCTCGATCCGTGCTCAACCCCGCCCGAGGTATTAGCTGCTCCTCAGCTTGGGGCCTCCGACTAGCTCACTCATGGCACACCCCCCCCCTCCCCATACCCACCCCCACACACAACACACGACGCGCAAACTCACCTTTCGCCTTCCCCTCACACCCGACCACATAAAAGCATACCAATCCAGCACCCCCGACCTCATCAACCAAACGGCAACCCTCCACGCAGAAATTCTCAACACCTCATACACCTCGGCCACCCCCGACACCCTCGACACCCTCGCCTCACAATTCACCACACTCCTCTCCCAACACATGGACCACGCAGCCACAGTTTGGCCCCTCCTCCCCGACAAAAAACCCCGCCCACCCCAAGCGTCCCTTGACCCCACTTGGCTCACAAATAAAACACGCACTCAAATACTCAAACTCCGTAAATGCAGCAAAAACAACGGCCCCCTTCCCATCGCCCAAGCCCTATTAAACACAACGGAATATCTCTCCCCTGACGCCATCAAACAACAGTGCCAAGCACGCATCCGCCAGCTCCTTCACGACACCACCACGAATAAGATAAAAAAAATAAAAACTCGAGCCAATGTGGCCTACGACACCTGCCCCAAACTCTCCCACCGCCGATTGAAAATTAAAAGCGGCCTCCTACCCCCCGCCGGCACCACCTCCACCCTCCACCGCATTACCAAACCCGATAAAACCACCGCATCCTCTCCCTCCGCCGTCATTGACGCGGTACACTCTCACTTCGCTAGCGAACTCGGCTGCGCCACCCCACCCGAACTACCCACCCCCCCATGGGAACTCCCTAACAACCCCGACAACTTTACCATCGAACCCCGCGGAGACCCCTCTCTCACCCTTGCCGACATGATTACCCGCGACACTTTCGATAAAACCCTCAACTCCCTAGGCACCGGCAAAGCCCCCGGCCCCGACGGTATCCCCAATGAAATAATCAAATTCCTACCCCCGGCGACCCGCTCCGCCCTCTTCTCTCTCCTCTCCCTCCTAGCACACAAATCCTACACTCCTCCTGATTGGTGCCACAGCACAACATGCCTCCTACATAAAAAAGGCGACCCCTCCCTCCTCGATAACTACCGCCCTATCGCCCTCATGAACAACCTCCTTAAACTATGGACAGCACTAATCAAAGATGCAGGCTCGAAGTACGCCGAAACCCATGGCATTCTCAGCGACCAACAAGACGGATTCCGACAACACCGCAGTATCCACGACGCCCTCTCCTCCCTCATTATGACGATGGAGGACGCGAAACTCCACAGCAAAGACATCTACGTCATGTACGCGGACTTCAAAGGTGCCTTCAACGCCGCGGACCACCGAATCATGTTCAAACACATGCGTCAACTCGGTATGCCTCCCACCTTTGTCGACACATGCGAACAACTATACGGGGTCTCAACCACAGCATATATCACTCCTCACGGCCCCACCCCTTCCATCGACATCAATCGAGGAACCCTCCAGGGCGACACCCTCTCCCCCTTCCTATTCACCCTCTTCCTTGAACCTTTCCTTCGCTGGCTCACGGTGGGAAGCCGGGGCTACCGCCCAGGCCCCCCCACCACTAACGTTGACCCCACAGAACCCACAGCCACATACCCAGGACACGGCTTCGCCGACGACCTCAGCCTCGCCACGGGCTCGACCCCCAACATGACCATCCAGCTCAGAAAACTCTCCCTCTTCAGCGCCTACACCGGCATGACAGTCAACATCCGCAAATGCTGCATCACCGGCGCCCTCTGGCGTACAGGCAACGCCCTCACCCGCGCCAACACTACCCTCCTCGCATCCCGCCTGCAAACACAGTTCATCTCCCTAAACTCCACCCCGGCCCCCATCCCCTCCATTGGCCCCAAGGACACATACCGCGTCCTAGGGGTAGAACTAAACACCTCCCTCAACTTCACCAGACATTGGCATGAACTCAAACGTACCACTGCATCCCTCATCACCGCCCTTTCCACCTCCCCACTAACTCAATCCCGCAGAATCAGGGTCATCCGTGGCCTCCTCATCGGAAAACATTTTACCCTCCAGCTCGGCCTCTTCACCGACTCCCAACTCGACACTCTCGAAGGACAAATCTGCCGCGCACTCCGCTCCGCCGTCTCCTCGGTACGTAACCTTCCCCGCACCGCCCTTCACCGCCCCACATCAGACCTAGGATACGGCCTCCCCTCCCTCAAAGCCCACGCCGCACAACTCACGGTATGCCACTTACATAAAATCATGAATAACTCAGGCTATAGAGGCCACATGGCCCGCGCACACATACGCACCCTATCCACAACGTATTCCCACTGGCCCTCAGAATCCATCATGTCATCCTGTTACACTCCACCCACACTAAAGTGCTTAGTCCGAGCTCAACGCGATGCGGGCACCCTATTCCACAACATTCCCCCACTCTCCCTCACCAACCCTATCGCCTCCACAATCCGTGCCCACTTCACCACTCAAGACAACGCCCTCCTCACCTCACTCCGGGACAAAGCCACACACATCACCGACCCTCACACATACAAACAAGCCTACTGCGATTTCTCCCCCCGCAAAACACACGCCTCCCTCCTACCCCGCCTCACCCCCCTCTGGAAAAGCAACATTACCACATGGCCACAAGTCCTCCTCAGAGCCACCTCATCCTCCTTCATCCTCAAATCATGCAAATCCATCACCACACTCACGGGGTCCACCACCCCCCTCTCAGTTCCCATCCGCCTCCTCGCAGCAATCCTCACCGAACCCCTCGATACTATACACAACCGCCTCCCCATCACAAGCCTCAATACCAACCAAGCATCCCCCCCCACCACTATACATCCCTCGTGGATCCCCCTCCTCTCCCCTCACCTCCCCCGTTCACCCCCCACCCTCCAATCCGGCATCTGCACCTCCCACACCACTCACTCCACCCCCACCGCACCCACCACACACTTAGACACAGAATACCTCACCCCCTCCGACCACCACTACCCCCCCTGCGACGTAACACGCATCATCTCCAAACACAAAGACACAGAATACGGCCAAACGCAGTACATGGTCGAATGGGCCCCGGAACACCTCACGGAATGGGACATTCAGCTACAACTCGACGACGGCTTCCGCCTCATCTCCTCCACTCCCACATCGGTATGCCTCCCCTCCCCCTCCCCCACCACATGCTCCATCTGTCATGACCCCCTGCACACAGAACCCTCCTCCACCTGCTGCACATGCCCGCACTATGCCATACACTCCCAATGTCGCCCAGCTCAAGGACCCACCACATGGCAGTGCGAGTGGTGCGCTCGCGGCCAACGACACGACCTTACCCGCCTCCACGAAGTGCAGTGGGCCCCGTGCCTACAACTCCACGACACCATCAGTGAGACCCCCTCCGGCCCCACCGCCCTTACCGCATTTAACTCCGGCTATGTCCCCTCCACCACACCCATTTTGCCAAAACCCGGACCCCCTCCGTGGTCACACCCACTTATCACATTCAACCATGACCCCATCAACCCCGACCTCGACATGCTCCCTACCGGTAAATTCGCTATCCACGCACACCCATCACTCCACGACACCACCATACTCTGCACTCCCGACGGCCGCGCAGTCACTACCCTTAACGGCCCCCGCGTCCGCCACCTCTACCAACTCTTTCGCCCCGACCTCTCGCAGCATACGTTCGAAGAGGAGGTCTATCACCTCCTCACCCGTCTAGGTTCCCGCTCAGAAATCCACTCACCCACGCCCGCCACCACCACCCGAAATAGATGGGCCACTAGAGAAGACCTCCTCACAGCCCTCCGTCACACATTCCGCATCCAGACAGAACTCTACTCCGACCCCCTCAATAAATCCCTTCACTCCCACACATACCACTCCCTCTATCCCGAAGATATAGTCTTCTCATCCAGCGGTAGCAATGCCCCGCACACCTGGCAAGGCACCAACATAGCCAACCCCGAATACGACCACGAATGCATGAGACGAGCCATGGAACACGCAATCACCAGCGCACACCTCACAGCCCCTCACACACCCAGCGCAACCATCCTCATCCTCCCCCGATGGGAACACACACCCTACCGCCACTCCAAATACATCAACTCCCCATACACCCACCACCTTTACACCCTCCCCAACGACGCAAACACATTCCTACCCCCCGACCAACACACCGGCAACCCCACCCCCACCCCATTCGGCACACGATGGATGGTCGACATATACCTCGTCGCTAACCCCCTCGCACTCTCCACCCTCCCATCACCCACAGCCATGACCGCACTTCACAACACTCTCGAATCTATATACGACACTCACCTCCCCAACCCTATCATCACCCCCCCTCCTCCCCACCTCTTTGACACCTACTCACCCCACTCAACAGGTATATATCACCGCCCCCCAAACCCAACTCACCCCCTCACATACCCCCTCCCGGACCGCGTTCATCTAACGTACCCCCCCACCAGAGGCACCCCTGCTTGGAACTGGCAGGACTTTGTCTACACAGACGGCTCGAAAAAAGGCGGCTCGACCCCCCTCGGAGCAGCAGCTACCCACCCCGCCTCGGACACCAAAGTCAAAATCCTGGTGACCTCTACCCCTCCCTCACATACAATAAATCGTGCTGAATTAGCTGGCATAGATATAGGCCTCCAACTAGGCCGCACCCACCTCCTCACAGACAGTGCGTGCTCCCTCCGCCTCATTCAAGGTTACTTAACACTGCCCTTCCGCTTACCGCCATAACATTCACCGCGACACCCTCTTATCTATCACACACACCCTTAAAACCCGATGCGAAGCAGGCATCCGTACACACCTCGGTAAAATAAAAGCCCACAACCACTCCCTCGGCAACGACCTCGCAGACACCCTCGCAAACCAAGTGCAGATGGCCACCCACCCGATACTATATACACCACAGGTTCGGAAGTCACGATAGGCCACTGGACATGGCCATACACCCTCATCCCACAAACCCTAGGCGACCCCATACCCTACAGATACACCAACCTCAAATCCGACGCACACAAACACAGCACAAAACACACACACACTCCTCTCTCGGATACAACCAAACACGGAGCCCTCCTCGCCCGCGCCGCGAAGGACGGCGCCGACTTCTCATACCACAAAAAACACTCCTCCCTCACAAATATCCAGTTCACACACAAACAAGAATTCATGTGGGGCGTCCACAACACCCGCCTACTTACTCACAACCCCACCCTGCGCTGCCCCCTATGTGGCCAATTCACTAGCAACGGCCACATGGCCGGTAACTGCCCCTCTATGTCTGGTCTAAGACAGGACCGACACAACAGCGCTCTGCAACTCCTACTCTCCCTACTGGAACGCCACAACGGAGGACGCTGGGAAACCATCACCGCCGACTTCGGTAACAAACCCATAAAATCGTTTGATTCCCCCACCCCTGCCCACACCCCACTTGACTGTCACCCACCTCACCCCACCCACATGCCCACCCGCCTTGTTGCTGCTGACGAAGGTCTCTCGCATGACTCCCTAACCTCATGCCCCGCCGTCCTCCCCCCTGAGATTCTCCCCCCCCTGCTTCGTCCCACTGCACACAAACCAGACTTCATCCGCATCCTCGAACCCAGATTCGTTGGTCACTCCAACGGTCGCCGACGTTACGCATCCATAAAAAAGATTCAGATAGGAGAATGGAAGTACTGCACAGACAACAACCTCTCTCACACAGCCGACCTCATACGTGCCAAATACACACCCCTTGCGAACGCCATCAGAAACCACTGGCCAGGCACAGTGGTCGACATCCTCCCCATTGTCATGAGCCGCACAGGTACACCGCACACCTCCACCATCACGAGTCTCACCTCCCTTCTCACCGCCCGCACAGACCCTCCTGATAAACTCGTCTCCAAAGCACGCCTCGACACTTCTCGCATTCTTACACAACTCCATACGCATACTGTCCAATGGCTGCATCACCTACTACGCATATACCGCATCAAATCCCGCACGACCTCCCGCCGCGCATCCGCACATTGCCCCCACGCACGACCCTGATTGCACACATCCTTCACCTCTACTTGCGTTGTAAACAATTTCAATTTCAATTTCAATAGCTGCTCCTCTCGACGCAGCGCGCCACCTAGCCGAGTCTTCTCTTCTCCTTCGGGGGCTGAGAAGAGAAAATAACTAGGATGCAGACGGTGTCCGACTGGCTCTCCTGCCTCCGAGCCAGATTATCTCATGTCCCTTGTCCTTGTTCCGTCTGTTTCCATCACCTATCTGATCGCGTTGTGGCCGTCCTTACCCTCCCCCGGTGGTTTACGTTTTTAGGGGGCCGCCTTTATGAGCAGTGTGCCGTTACGATAACCTTAGGCAAACTGCTTGAGGTAGCCTATCGATAACCGGGTACCGACTAGGGAAGGGGTTGGAAGAACACAAGGATCGAGTCGCCGGTCCTCAAAATATGGTGGGTACGGGAATTTTTCCAAAAACCACCCGTACACGGCTTTTCCGGCGGCGGGTGATCCTAAGGACCGCCGCCGCCAGACCGTGCCGCTCCTCCGGCTGCGACCCACCTCCGTCATGCGTAGCATCAAGCCTCGCCCCCGGGGGAGACCTAAGGCTCTCGCATGGCTGGCGACTGCTAGCGAGCGCCGTGCCCTAGCGCTGCTTCCCAGCTGTCCGCCGCCAGCTCCAACACCCTCGTCCATCCGCCGATCCGTCCGTACTTTTCTTCGCCAAAAAATATTTCGCAAACGCCGCCCCCACGCCATCGTCGGGAGAGTATCTGCGAGTATTTAGTCGCGGAAAAGACATATTGGATTGGTCGAGCGGGAGATCCCTGTGCCGGTGTACGGATATTATGTTTTTCCAAAACCCTCCGTGCCGGGCTTCCCGATTGTTGTCGATCCCGCGGATCGCAGCTGTCGGTACCTCGTTTACCCCCCTACCGTGCCAGGCTTGGCACGGCTACATGGTTACAAGCGCCCACCGCGTAGGGGTAGAGGTAGGTGCCGACGGGCCTGCGAGCGCACCCCTCTCCGGGGCCGCCGCCGTTGCGCCGCCGGTGGGCGCATGTAGTGGTTTAATTACATGCATACGTACAATTTCAGAATAATTCGGAACATGAACATGAAAAATTGTACACTACGTGAAGTTGAAGGTAAAAAAGGTTCATGTACAAACAAGTAATGGTAAAAATGATTACAAGAAGCACTATAGAAACAAGTAGTGGTACCCGTAAGAGTTAGTATTATTGACATTTAGAACGACAATAGCCCATGTGGTTTATACGCGCTGAACTACTGAATTTGACTTTTTAAACATATATGTCGGGAATTATCGATACAAATGGCACTCATCGACTATAACTATCATGCAGCCATCAATGGTAAGGTGTTAATATCCTTCCGTAGGGCTTCTAATGGACACATTTGTACGTTGGACTCCGGGGGAGTCTTGGCCCCCCACACATAGGTGGTCACAGTGTATGCACGATGCGCGGAATTCATATGCACAATATGTTCCAATCGGGTACCGACTTTTGGGGCGGTACTTGGATAAGGCGTACAACTCCGTTCCGGGAGGCGTGGGTTATAACCCCCCTCATGGCATTTCTAACCTAAGGCCTCACCCATTACCACACCATCGAAAGCACAAGCATTGCCATCATCATCCCATCGACTGCAGGCGAGTGAATTGTTGTCATCTCCGATATTCAAAAACATAAACATTGCCATCCCCGATATTCATTAGTAGTCATCGCGTTGCCATCAGTGGCACATGTGTCCATATCGATGGCACCATCTGATGGCAATATTTGCTTGATGGCAATAATATCGAAAATGCATCGATGGCTGATCCCTAGCCTTATCACATGCACGCCCGCCCGTATGCGCTTGCATAGACCGAACGTTGCACGCCGTGTAATAAGCCGTCTAGCTTAGCAGCCCATCGTGAGATAAATATTTACCGGCCCTTTGATTTGGGGGCCGAAACGTGCGAACCGATTTTTCGGTGTTTCGAATCTATTTGCGGTGTCATGTACCGAAATAAGCGTAGCATCTCCATACGTCGCCAAACGGGAAGTGGGCTAGTCACTTTTCAAATATAGTCCGCTTTCCATCGCAATGTTCGGATTAGCATTTCGATCTGTCATCGAGACGTTCAAAATGTGCCCTAGTAATGAAATGAGCGTCCGTTTTCATACCACAGCCTTCCCTTCCACGCATGTCGCCACCACGCACCAACGTCCACAAGTGCTCACACTACCGACAGCGCACGCCTTTCACACGCCTCGTCAGGCACGAGCACCTTTGATAGTGCATGGCGTTGGCCTTGGCTTGTTTGGAACCCTCGCTTGAGGAGTGCGGAAGACACAAACGGCTGTGCATCCAACCCGATCCCGCCTAGTTTAGCGCACGTCGCCCACTACAGGTTGAAAGTACTAGGTGGTCTATAGAAACTTGCCTTCTGCGGGAGAGCTGTCGATCGCAGCTCGCCGAAACCAGGTTGTCGCGCGTGGGTGACGTGAGGCGGGGGGCCCATAACCTATTGAACCATGCAAACACAGTTAGTGTGGAAGATAACGTACGCAAACGTAGTTACAGTCACAGTCCCGCAAACGGAACAGTTACAGCGACAACCAGCCTACAGGCGTGGTGTCGGGACAACAGAAGTGTGAGAGCTGTAGCCTAGCGACAGCTCTGTACCGAGTCAAACAGTTTATCGGTATGTCCGATCTAGACATGTACTAATCATATCTAGAGTAGCTTACAGTAGCTATCTGCAACTAATACGTATGCGGTATTACTTACAACAGTACCC
>JAPMLY010001362.1:5000-75000 GCA_026401115.1 Tetraselmis chui
TACTTTTCAAACCACTAGATCGCGTTCGCGGCATCGAATCCAATCGAGCTGATGATATGGGATGCGTAGACAGACCGGCAGAGAGACAGACACTCGGGCAGGTTTTTCCAAATTCATGTTCTCGTAGAATCAGTAGATTTTCTTCACAATTGCTAATTGCGTTATTGTGATGACGTATCAACACCGCAAAGCGAGATACTGCGAACCAGTGCAGTTTTAATGTTGGACAGGGGGTTACTTGCCAGTTATATGCTTTGCTTGTGATTTAGGGTTTGTTGGGTTGGAAAGCAGTTGGCATCTCCAAAGAAGAAGGGAAAACAAACGGGCCCAAGTATTTGCAGGTCACTCTGATAATGTTTTGATTATATGCGTTCGATTGTGTACAAAAGAGAAAAACATACATATGTGGTTAGATGAATTTCTCTCAAGAGGTGTATATCAGAATGCTTCAGCACATTGGGCTGTTCCGATTCAAAGTGTCGTTTTTGCACCCCCCCCCCCCCCCCCCCCCCCCCCCCCTCAGTTTTACCTGCCCAGCTCTTTCATTTGTCTGAATCTTCTTGTACTTTGACAGTACAGGTATGCTGGCCAGTTAAAAGAGGTCACTGCCACAGCTTTTTACTGAGACAATGTGTAGTTGAGTGCAGATTTAAATTAAAAAACTCTATTACACGCAAAGAAAGCAGTGGAATCAACAAGGAATGACGAAGTGAAAAGAGGAGAAAAGAAAATTCAAATATATAATGAATCATTATTATTAAGAACTGGATGTATGACTGCGCCTTTTATAGTAAATTTGAAATGTAGGAGGATCCGTCCATCTCTGTCCGTATTATCTATTTTACTATATCGCTATGAACTAGCGCTCGGTAAGATGGGGGATTTTACGATATGGTACGCGCCCGCGACAGATATCTACTGTATCGCGCTCACCACAGGTGATACCTTACGTGTGGTCTGATACGGTATCACCTTTGATTCGGACCACAAGATCGACATGTGTGCAATCAACATGCCCGAAATCAATCATATGAATATTTCATATGGTTCTTGTCCATGCAAAACGGGGAAAGGCGTCCAGGTACCGAGTTTGGATATTCACTAATAATGTGCAATACGTACGAATCGGAAATTTGGGTACCCATATATTTCCTTGTCTTCTTCCCCTCTTTGCTCCTTTTTGCTCGGTGTTTTTCACTGACTTTCTTGTTATGATTGGTACTTTTCGTTGACAATCTATCTCTATTATGGCATCAAAATTGTCGGAATAACTCCACAAATAAGTTCGAAATAAGTGGATTACTGTTTGCGGGTTTGGGGGAAGTCTCGTCCCTGCGCGCCGCCTGCATGTTTCCTGAAGTTTAATTTATGCTTTTGCATGCTACGACACCACTGAGGGCGATTGTCGTGTAGCAGTATTGCCCTCGCAACGAGACACAAGTAGCGCCACTTCTTGGCCAGGAGCCTCGAATGATGCTCTTGTGCGGTGCCAATGAACTTCGTTTACTGTGGGAATTTATCTCGTGCTGAACCTATGCGGTTCAACAAAAACGAACTTCACTAGCGCACAACGATTTTCCATCGCGTTTATCCTTATGCGGTGCACAGAGTCGTGGACATGAGCCAATCTATGGCGGTCATCTTCGCTGATGGCGTAATCGTTTATGGAAGAAAAAACTTCGAGGAAAATAGTCAACCAAAACTCTTTAGTTTAGTCAACACAAATTTGGCGTGGCAAACAAAGTTAGGGCTTACTGCGCCGCTGAGGGACGAGGAGAGCAGCTTGATAATATAGACCCGCTGTTCGGGTGCACAGTCGGGCCACTACTCACTTTTGGTGGATTTGTATGCGCTGCGCTGCCGCCGGCAACCCTGCTGCAGGTCTGCAAGAAGGTGTCCATGTACGGGTTCCAGCCAATGGCGCCCCCTCCCGGCTCCTCCATGCCTAGTGCAATGTACTACGACAAGGTTCTCACGGACTCGGACGTCACCGCCTCCCCCATGAGCTTCCTCTTTTGGCGCGTCTTGAACACGGAAAACATGGTGCGCCTGCGCTGTTGATGACATGGCTCGTGCGTCGACTGGCGGCGGGCGATGATTTTCGGCGTGCTATATTTCTTGCCATCCGCGTGCTATATCACTGTGTCGAGCATGTTGCAGTCGTCGGATGAGCTTGCAGTGATTACAGTGTCTACATTTATGATAGACGACCCTCAGGCGCAGGATACTACGTACAAGTCATCGTAGGAAATATAGTAGGACGGGACAGGAATATTCTGTCCGCATTTCTTCTGTCGACGATTTCAAGATGTCGCGTGCGTCGATGCAAATATGGAAAGGCATATTTCGACGGGGGCGAGGCTCAATGCATGTGGAGAAAAATGTTGTTATGTTCGGGCACACGTCACTGGCATATGGTGGTCGCACGAGCTTGACAAATCAGACAACGATTATTGCAATCACACGTGTTTAGTGAAAATGTCATTGAGTACCAGCTGCTGTTTATTTGGAGAGTGGATAGAGTGATTGTAACATGCGAGTCTGGTTTTTGGTCATGTGTTTCCCGAAACCTGCCTGAGAATTCCACCAATGACGAGCGCAAATAAATGAAATAATGCATGTTTGGGGAGACGCGAGGGCAACGGGGGGGGCGACCGGCCGGCCGCGCGGTGCGTGGACGACTTTTGATACTACCTCCTGACATGCAGACCGTCTGAACCCTTTACATTGACATATGCGCCTTGTATGGATGTGCGACCTTGGCATGTCAACACCAACGTACGTCGTGGGGTTTTTCTGAGCGCTTAACATCAGTGGCTGCACGCACGTTCGTGAACATCCGATTCTGTGTATTCTCCTGGTCCGCACATCTAATACTATAACATTTGAATATTTGTTCTCATCCCACAGCTACTAAGTGTACCACAGGTCCAGCGACTCAACTGGAATAAATCAAAGGGTAATCAATTAATCCCTACCAGCAGTTCATCACTGGCATCCAACTCCTGAGTAAAAGCAAGGGTCCGGTCATTCTATCATGACGCCACCCACTCCTTAGTTTTACTCAGGTCGCTCACTTAACATTAGGTGCACTACTGCTGATCAGTTGTGCGTTGATAGCCACGACGAGTCGGAAGTGCTTGTTTGTGTGTGTGGATCGTTCCTTGAGACAGCATCACATATGTCAGGGAATCAGGACGACGACCACTTTCTTGTACCCGTCACCTCGCCATCAAGAGTCCCAGCAGCCTGCCACTCTATCAGGGACGGCGGGAATCGTGCAGGTGGTGCTCGAACCATATAAGTGACGGTACAGCAGGTAGCTTCGGCGGGTGGCAATTTGATTTAATTGAGGGCGTGCAATAATAAAATTGGAAATATTTATCGTAGATTTTGTCAGTCGTAAAGACGGGCCTCAATGAGTGGTCGAAGCCCTATAGTAAAAGCCCGAATGTCATATAATAATAGCAGGTATGCGTTCGACTCGCTCGCAATTATCGCTTCATAGGTGGCGAAGTGCCTTGATACGGCTTTATTCCGTACAAAATGGACGCCCGGCCGCGGAGCACAGAGGCCAAGTTGTCTATATCTATATCCCTTGCTTGGGAAACTTACTTGAGGGGTCATATCACTCCTCGTCCCCACATCGCAGAAGCTCCTCGAAAAGCTCGGCTGCCTTCACGAGCGTTCTTCGGCTGTCGCTACTGCACTGCAGCGTCTTGGCGTGATTGAGAAGCTCCGCTGCCTCGTCGTCTTCACCGTCTGACGCTAAAATAGCTTCACCGGGAACTGAAATAATGCTGAGCGATGATTTGGCAGCTAGCTCACCGACGGTCACCCACTCAATATCCTCTTCACCCTCAGCATCGACGATTACACCCATGGACGGCAGCTTGGTCTGAAGCAGCGAGTCCGACAGCAGCTCTGACAAGCGCAGCACCACTTTGTCCTTCAAGGTCACACGAGATGAGGACTCAACAGGACCAGCAGCTGCGTCCGCCCTGAGCCTCCGGAGATCTTTCATTGATTTGGTGGCCCGCGTCTGCAACGGGCTTTTATCACTGACAGGTGATGTGACTGCTGAATTTCCAAGGCCGGAGTAGGACACCGCTCGTAATGAGTTGTCCACATCTCGCGATGTGACGGTCTTACGCAATGGTTCACGAGGGTGCTTGGAGATAGCACTACGGGCGGGAACAGTCGTGCCAGGGCATAGAGGAAGCGTAGCGACTGAGCCATCTGGTAGCTTAATTTCAGCGACTCTCGCGGAGCTCTCTAACGTAACAGTGAGTCGTGTCCGTCGCTGATCCGGCGTGTCGACGAGTATCGTTCGAGAGGACCGGGCGGGAGGAGGATTGCAGGTCGTGCCTATTGCCGTGGGCGCCACAACCCGCGATATCTGAACCGCGGAGTGCTGACTGCCAGCACTGTCGAGAAATTGCGGAGACGACATTGTGCGGTGTTCTGGGAGGCTTTGGTCCTCCAAACCCTTTACTCTCAGTTGCCTCTGTGTTTGCAGAGATATGTGATGACCGCTTCCTATCGCATCTGAAGAAGTAAGTGTCCGCCCGACATCTTAGGTGCGTCTCGTTGATAGCTGTCGCCTTTTTCTCTGCTGCAGGTACGGAAGGGTCCCTCGCCGCGCAGGTATTTTAATAACAACATATCCAAAAAAACAAAAACAATACATTTAATATGTAACAATAATAATATAAATCCTGTACATGGTCGCCGTCAACAATTAGACACCGCGTACAGGTACAGGTACAGGTACATTAAATAACTATATGGAGTTACTAACAACTATTTTCTTACAAGAAAGAAAAAACAGCATAAGCCACCAAGCAAAAGGAAGGAACCTGTAATATTAAGCCCGAGGAACAGGATGGCGTATGGATCTAATTTCATTCATACTCTTTTTGACATTTGCAAAAATGATGCAGGTAACAACGTACCGAAATAGAGTACTGCGGTACAATTTTTTCTGCCCCTGCGCTGTCCCGTATCATACACGTACAGATAGCGATAATGAGGATCTTCTGGAAGAGTGAAAAATATCGGGTGAGGCCCGCGTGGGACAGCCAAAACGCGTTTCGATAATTGTTCGCGGTACGTTTGGTTCCTTTCTGCGAGGTACGGCGATGTAAAATACCGCCCTAAAACCCATAATAACGCTGAAACTCGATCAACGCGGCGTGCCGGCGTAGTTTTCCGTGGTCGACGACGTGGCTCTAATCCGTCCGCTTACTTCCAAGAATGCGGACCACCCAATCAGCTGCGCGATGATTGTATTCCATGATCGTGAGCTTTGCCACCATCCGCGAAAGATGAGATGATGGTCTCGAGAATCAGCTGATGGTTTCGCGAATGCTGCTATATAGCGCTATATTGTCTGCTGTACAATCTGAACCGCTGCTGTGCTTTGGGGTGAGCTAGATTGTGTACGGTGGATCCGTCGCAGTATCGACATTTTCGCATATCGCCATTTTTATTGAGCCGCCAGGATAATTTATTTTTATTCTGAATTCGTTTTGAGCTCTCGCCCTATACTAATAGCGCTACATGTTTTTGGACTTGCGTTTGTGTAATTCTCGAACATTCCTCATTCTTGAGTTCCTTCAAATTACCATGTATTACAGAATTGGCATTCACTACCCAGCTTCACTTCCCGTCTTGTGAGGTGGCGGTAAGCCGTTCTGCGATTTTGTCTCAACTTTTCTTCATTGCATGCATTTGCTGCCGATTCACTTCGGTGTAGTTTAGTGCCCCGAAGTTCACGAGTAACTATAATTGCTCTCGAAAAGCTTAAAACTTCTGGCATGAAAACTCAAGTGGTTGCCCGTGCTCCTCCCCTTGGGTCTGTGTATTCGCATCCGTCCTTATTGGATGTACCAGAATACTTTTCAAGGCAACCCCTTCTAATTCTGCTCGATTACTTGTGGTCCTTGAGATACTTCAAAGGTTCTTTCAAACGTTTTTTGAGGCGATATTTGGTGTATGGTAGTCTTGTAGGTTAAAGCAAGTGCACAATGACGCGGTGGTGTTGTCCCCGATGGGATTAATGGCCGTGAATCAAAGAGCTACATAATTGCGTGCTAGCGGCTTATATTCGGATCTTTGTTTGGAAAGTCCCACATGGCCGAGTCGCGGCATGAGGCCCGCCCGCGCACCCGATTTGTTGGCCTACGAACGTCGGACTTGGCAGGCATTAATAACGGCCGCCGCGGAAGTGGCGTCTCAATGCGAAACAACCGTGACGTCTCACGGACGGCATAATATTCTTCGCGAATTTCTGTCGCGTGGTGCGAATCTGTGCCCCGGCCTTATGCCCCCGTCGTTGAGGGTTGTACTACGTACCATGTGTCGGTGTTTGTAAAAGAGTTTTGGCACCTCCGGCACACCGGTCGATTTGTGCATCATGTTAACAAGCGGTATATGGCCAGTCCCGGGTACATGGAGGGTACCGTATCTCGTTTAGCTACCGCTTTTCGGGAATTAGGAGTTGTTGATGCCCATCATGCGGCGCTGTTTGTGCCGGTATTATACTGCGTGGCGGGCTGTTCCCGAATGATGTTTCGTCTCGGGTATCGTGCTTCCGGGGCAGTGCCCTTGACCCGTGAGGTGCTTCATCAATTGATGGACTATTTGTTTGGTTTGTTGCCACTTGTTGAGTCAACCGTTCCTCAGCACGTGTTGCGGCGCGTTGCTTTGCAACGCGACCTTTGCGCCATTTTGTATATGCGGGAGACCACTGCCCGGGGTAAGGAAAGTGGGCGCCTTTTGGTCGATGACTTCTTCATGCGGGGATTGGCTTGTCGGCCCGCGTGGCCTGTTATTCACGGTGGCGGTATGCGCCCTGGTGATGTGGCTTTCGTCGAGCCCGGTTTAGGGGCAAAAGGTAAAAACACCCCGTGTATTGGGGCTATGGAACTCGAGTTGTTGAGTGGTGACCGACGCGCAGGGTGCTTACTCTCACAACTTGGAGAATAATGCTCGCGTGCCTTTGGTGCATGTGGGGCGGTTTTAGCGGCTGGACATTTTTAGTTTCAACCTCTCAACCGGGGGCGTGTTGCGTTTCATCTCAGCGCCCTTGGGAGTAAGGCGTTGAACAATCGGTTTCAATTGCATCTGGCTGAAATGTCTTTGTATAACGGACATTCTTTACATGGTATTGAGCGGAGTCGCATTCATGACGACATTCGAATGGAAGGGGTGAGTTTGGATGGCGCTAGTCGTGCTGGGAGACACATGCACGTTTGCCCATCCCACGCGTCACGATGGTCGGCTTACTCAGTCAGCACCGCTACCTAATGGTGGCGTTGATTCTTGGCTTTAATTAAGCCATATGACTTCCTGGCCAGACTACATGGACCGCCCATACCTCGAAGTTGGGTTGCTTGTCCATTCCCCTAGCCCGTTGCTTGCTATGGCGGGTTGGAATAGAATGCGTTGGGCGCCCGTGGGGTCTGTCTCACTCCACCCCCTCTATCTCTCTCTCTTTCTCTTTCTCGCAAACACACACACACACACACACACACACACACACACACACACACACACACACACACACACACACACACACACACACACACACACACACACATATATTTGACTTATTCCCCCTCTGAAACTCTCTCACACACACACGCATACACACACACACACACACACACACACACACACACACACACACACACAAACTCACTCACCCCCCCCTCTCTTTCCCTCTCTCACATGCGCATATACACACACACACACACACACACATTGAACTCACCCCCCGCTCTCTCTCCCTCTCTCTCTCTCTCTCTCTCTCTCTCTCTCTCTATGTCTTTCACACACACACACACACACACACACACACACACACACACACATTGAACTCACCCCCCGCTCCCTTTTCCTCTCTCTCCCTCTCTCTCGCTCTCCTTCTATCCATCTCTCTCTCTTTCTCTCTCGCTCTCCCCCTCTCTCCCTCTATCCATCTCTCTCTCTTTCACACACACACACACACACACACACACACACACACACACACACACACACACACACACACACACACACACACACACACACACACACAGTCTCACTGTGTATCTTTGCAATTAAACACAAAATCCTGTGTTTTTCAGTTTATATGTTATATGATCGTTCAAATTATGCTATTGTACCCATCGTAGCGAGGCGCAGTCGTTGAGACGAATCCACGTCCTAATCCGATTTCTACCTGTTCTTTTAAAACCACGAGATGGCTGTTGCGACATCGAATCCAGTCGAGCTGGTGATATGGGATGCGTAGACAGACCAACAAGCACTCGGAGAGATTTTACCAAATTCATGTAGTCGTAGAATCAATAGATTTTCTTCACAATTTCTAATTGCGTTAATCGATGACGTATTAACACCGCAACCGAGATACTGCAAACCAATGCAGCTTTGATATTAAATTTACAAATAGTTATTTGCCAAATACATGTTCTGCCTGTAAGTCAAATAACCTTCATTTCGAGGTTAGCATTGGAGACCTACAAAAGGAAAAATGGAAAGCAAACGGACCCAAGCTGGGCCATGTCACTCTGATAATATTCTGTTTGTATGCGTTATGTTGCGTACAAAAGCGGAAAAACATATACATGCGGTTAGATGATTTTTTCTCAAGATGTGTATATCGGAATGTTTCAGCACATTGGGATATTCCGATTCAATGTGTTGTTTTAGCCCCCCACCCCTATCCCTCAGTCTTACCTCCCCATCAACCTCGTTTGTCTGAATTTTCTACAACTCAAGCAGGACAGGCATGCAAGCAAGCCACTTAAAAGAGGACGCTGCCATTACTCTTTTTTACCGAGGCGATGCGTAGTTGTGTGCGGAAGGTTGTCATGTGCCACATGCAATGGAAAGGGGGTGGGTCAATTTTGAAGCCCCGACCATAGTACATCACCAACACAAAACTCTAACCATGCGATGGCCCTAGCCACCCCTCATTAATGCTGATATTAAAAGTGCTGTGATGTTGCCAACGGCCACTACTGCATGGTGTTGACTATGATGTGCCCTAATGCGCAAGGTTGCCTCCCTATCGAGAGTCTTCAACGTCTCCTCGCACTTGGCCTTAGTTTGGGGTTATAGTTACCCTAGATGTTATACCATGAACCCTAATATGGGTCACGTACTGCTTAAGTTTTCACATAGTTACAGAGTTGAACTACAAAACACAAAATTCCCTCCTTTCCCCTCCTCAATTTCCGCCGGATTTTGGTACCTAACGCAACACATTTTTTCGCAACAGACATCATATTCATATAATTGTTGAAAATATGTACCGTAACTAAGTGTTATTCTGTGTACACAAAGACAAGAAGGCCGTACGACTAGCGGTTTGCCCATGATTTTATTGCACAAGTAATTCGTAAATTGCCCGTAATTTTGGAAAAATTATTGACATTGACGCAAATTCGCATTAATGTCTGAACAGCGCCGGAATGGTCAGATGCAAACTTGTACATTGAGGTTTCTTTGCCTCCACTTTCTCTTTCTCATGTTGTTCATTTTGTAAGCCATTCCCCCTTTCTTTTTATCTTTGTCATTATATTTGTTGTTGGTGGGTTCCTCTGCTTTCTCTGAGTCGCTTATCTAAATTTAAAAACTTTATTACAAAGGAAGCAGTGGAATCAACCGGGAAGGACGAAGTGAAAAGAAGATAAAAGAAATAAACGACAGGCAAATTTACATAAAATTAACTAATCGGGAATAATCGACTTCATCTTTTACAGTAAATTTAAAATGTAGGAGGATCCGTTCATCTTTTCCCGTCTGAACTGTGTTACTTAATCGCTATAAACTAGCGCTCGGTGAGATGAGGGATTTTACGATATGGTATCTGCCCGCCACACAAATCGACCAGCATTGTCGTGTAGCGTATCGATTGTCGTGTAGCAGTATATTTTCGGAGGCTGATCAGTAGTGCGTCAATAGACACGACGAGTCGGAATGAGTGCCCGTTTGTGTATGTGGATCGTTGAGGCAGCTGCACTCGTACCAGGGAGTCAGGACGACGACCACTGTCTTTTCACCCGTACACTCGCTATCAAAAGTCCCGGCAGCCTGCCTCTCTGCCAGGGACAGCGCGAATCGTGCAGGTGGTGCTCGAACCATATGTGTCATGGCATCTTTGACGGGTGGCAATTTGATTTAATTGAGGGCGTAAAATAATACAGTCGTTAACATCAAGATTTTGTCAATAGTAAAGACGGGCCCCGAAACCATATAGTAAAAATCCGAATGTTACAGAGATAGAAGGTGTGCGTTCGACTCGCAATGATCGCTTCATAGTTGGCGGAGTGCCTTGATTCAGCTTTCTCCATAACAAAATGAACGCCCGGCCGCGGAGCTCAAAGTATGGCCAAGTTGTCTATCCCTTGCTTAGAAAGTTACAGGAGGGGTCACTCCTCGTCCCCACATCCCAGAAGCTCCTCGAAAAGCTCGGCTGCCTTCACGAGCGTTCTTCGGCTGTCGATACTGCATCGCAGCGTCTTGGCGTGATTGAGAAGCTCCGCCGCATCGTCGTTTTCGTCGTCTGACGCAGAAACAGCTTCACCGGGTATTGAAAAATTGCTGAGCGACGATCTGGCAGCTAGCTCACCGGCGGTGACCCACTCAATATCCTCTTCGCCCACAGCATCGACAATTACACCCATGGCCGACAGCTTGGTCTGAAGCAGCGAGTCCGACAGCAGCTCTGACAAGCGCAGCACCACTTTGTCTTCCAAACTCACACGAGATGGCGACTCAACAGGAGCTGCAGCGGCGTCCGCCCTGAGCCTCCGGAGATCTTTCATTGATTTGGTGGCCCGCGACTGCGACGGGCCCTCATCGCTAACCAGTGAGATAGGTGATGAATTTCCAAGGCCGGAGCAGGACACCGCTCGTAACGAGTCTTTGTCCAATTCTTGAGTCGTGACGCTCTTACGCAGTTGTCCGCGACGGTGCTTTGTGACAGTACTACGGGGAACAATCGTGCCAGGGCATAGAGGAAGCGTAGCGACTGTGCCGTTTGGAAGCTTAATTTTAGCGACTCTTGCCGCGCTCTCTAGTGTAACGGTGAGTCGTGTCCGTCGCTGATCCGGCGCGTCGACGAGTAACGTCCGGGAGGACCGGGTAGGAGGATGGCAGGTCGTGCCTACCGCCGTGGGCGCCTTCACCCGCGATAACTGAACCGCAGAGTGCTGACTTCCAGCACTGTCGAGAAATTGCGGAGACGACATTGTGCGGTGGTTTGGGTAATTTTGGACCTCCAAACACTCTATTTTCAGATGCCTCTATGATTGTGGTGATATGTGATGTCCGCTGACTGTCACGTCTGAAGGAATAAGTATCCGACACCTGTCGATGAGATGCGCTTTTATATTATTTTCTCTGCTGCAGGTACAGAAGGGCCCCTACACCGCGCAGGTATTTTAATAATAACAAACACATCGAATAAACCTTAATCCTCTTTTTGGCAATGACCCTAGATACTATATATCGCGTACAATGTAAATGTGTATGCACTATGTAGTTAATATTATCCATATTATGCACTTTTTGACACTTGAAATAATTATGCAATAAACAGAGTACGAATATTTCTGCGCGCGCGCTGTCCCGTATCGTGCACGTACAGTCAGCGATCACAAGGATCTTCTGGAAGAGTGAAAAATATCTCGGGTGGGGCCCGCATGGGACAGCCAAAACGCGTTTCGACACTTGTTCGCGGTACGTTTGGTTCCTTTGCGCGAGGTACGGCGATGTAAAATACCGCCCTAAAACCCCATAAGCTGAATAAACTCGATCTACGTGGCGTGCCGGCGTAGTTTTCCGTGGTCGACGACGTGGCTCTAATCCGTCCGCTTACTCCCAACAATGCGGACCACCCAATCGGCTGCGCGATGATTGTATTCCATGATCGTGAGCTTTGCCACCATCCGCGAAAGATGAGATGATGGTCTCGAGAATCAGCTGATATATAATCTGAACCGCTGCTGTGCTTTGGGGTGACCTAGAGGCAGTGTACGGTGGATCCGTAGTAAACCATTTCGCATATCGACATTTTTTAGCCGTCATCATAATATACAATTTTATTTTGAATTCGTTTTGAGCTCTTGCCCTATACTAATAAATGTTTTTGAACTTGCGTTTGTGTAATCATCGAACATTCCTCATTCTTGAGTTCCTTCAAATAACCATGTATTACAGAATTGGCATTCACTACCCAACTTCACTTCCCGTCTTGTGAGGTGGCGGTAAGCCGATCTGCGCGATTTTGTTTCCACTTTTCTTCATCGGTGCATGCACTTGCTGCCGATTCATTTCGGTGTAGTTTCGTGCCCCGAAGCTCATGAGTAGCTATAATTGATCTCAAAAAGCTTAAGACTTCTGGCATGAAAAATCACGTGTTTGCCCGTGCTCCTCCCTTGGGTTTGTGTATTCGCATCCGTCCTTATCGGATGTACAAGAAAACTTTTCATGGCAACCCCTTACAATTCTGCTCAACTACCTTTGGCCCTTGAGGTACTTCAAATGTTGTTTCAAACGTTTTTATTTGAGACGATATTTTGTATGTGGTAGCCTTGCAGGTTGGGATGCACAATGACGCGGTGGTGTTATCCCCGGTGAGATTAATGGCCGTGAGTCAACGAGCTACATATATGCGAGCTAGCTAGTGCCATATATTCGGATCTTTCTTTGGAACGTCCCACATGGCCGAGTCACGGCATGAGGCCCGCCCGCGCGGATTTGTTGGCGTATGAACGTCGGATTTGTCACGCATTGACGGCCGCCGCGGAAGTGGCGTCTCATCGCGAAGCAACCGTGACGTTTCGCAGACGGCATGGTATTCTTCGCGAATTTCTGTCGTGGTGCGAATCCGTGCCCGGCCTTATGGCCCGGTCGCTGAGGGCTGTATTGGGTACGATGAGTTGGTGTTTCTACAAGAGTTTTGGCACCTCCGACACACCGGTCGATTTGTACATCTTACTAACGGGCGGTATATGGCTAGTCATGGGTACTTGGAGGGTGCCGTATCTCGGTTGGCGTTTCGGGAATTAGGAGTTGTGGATGCCAAGAATGCGGCGTTGTCTGTGCCGGTATCATACTACGTGGCGGGCCATTCCCGAGTAATGTTTCGTCTCGGGTATCGTGCTTCCGGGGCGGTGCCCTTGACCCGTGAGGTGCTTGGTCAATGGGTGGGCTATTTGTTTGGTTTGTTGCCACATGTTGAGTCCACCGTTTCTCAGCACATGTTGCGGCGCGCTATTTTACTACGCGACCTTTGCACCACTATGTATATGTGGGAGACCACTGCCCGGGGTAAGGAAAGTGGGCGCCTTTTGGTCGACGACTTCGTCATGCGGGGATTGGCTTGTCGGCCCGCGTGACGTTATGCGTCCTTGTGACGTGGTTTTCATCGAGCCCAGTTTAGGGACTGAGGGTAAACACACCCCGTAAACGGGAGCCGTGGACCTCGAGTTGCTGAGTGATGACCGACGCGCAGGCTACTTGCTCACACAACTTGGAGAATGCTCGCGTGCCATGGCTGCATGTGTGGCGGCTTTATGAGCGGCTGGACATTTTTTCTTTCGATCTCTCAACCGGGGGCGTGCTGCGTTTCTTCCCATCGCCATTGATAGTAAGGCGTTGAAGAACCGGTTCCAATTGCATCCGGCTGAAGTGTCTTTGTGTAACGGCTATTCTTTACATGGTATTTAAAGGGGTCGTATTCCGGACGACACTCGAGTGGAAGGGGTGAGTTTGGATGACGCTAGTCGTCAGAGACACATGCACGTTGCTACGACGGCTTAGTTTGCCCATTCCACGCGTCACGGTGGTCGGCTTACTCAGTCGGCCCCGCTACATGATGGTGGGGTTGATTCATGGCTTTAAGCCATGTGACTTCCTGGCCAAACTACTCGGACCGCCCATACCTCGAAGTTGAGCTGTCTGTCCATTCCCCTAGCCCGTTGTTTCTACGGGACTCCTTAGGACGGGGTGGAATAGAATGCGTTTGGCGCCCGTAGGGTCTATTGAAATTGAAATTGAAATTGTTTACGACATGTGCCGGCAAACTGGACCGACTGCTGTCTCACGGGCCACTCTACTTCGCCATACAAGACTTATTAGCAAGTTGGGCCCGGGTCTCTCCGACCAGGTACATTTCTTATCGACACACCTATTTGCAATGTGTGTCGACGTTCCTTGGGAGTTCTATAACTGTAAGCAACCGCAGTAATTGCCACAGTCCCCCCACCTAAGCAGTAACAGCGTAATAATTTTGTAATCAAGAAAAACATATCTAAAAAAATCCACTTGTCCAGAAATGCAAAACTAAACTGCTGCTCGACCTTCACGATGGCCCGCTCCCGCCGAACCGGGGTGTCGACCGGCCTAGGCCGGTCGGCGTTCGGGAGGGACGACGGGCCAGCCTAATCTAGCTCCCGTGTGACTTCGGTTTTGCCGAAGGTAGGAGGGGAAAGGCTGGCAAAAAACCCCTCCTCGCGCGGTCGCTCGTCGATCCCGCCGCTCCATCCCGTAAACCCCGCCCCAAGGTCGTGCCGCGTCCACCGACGCGGCGCCGGGAATCGGTCCTCCGTGTCGAGGTCCCCCATCACCTCGAGGACAGGTGGGGGGGGCCGAAAGAAAAAACTAGCGCTCCTGCCTCCGCGCCTGAATTTTCCCCGCTCATTTCCCCGGTTTTTTCTCTGTCTGGTACCCGGTTACCTGTCGGTTTTCCGGCCTGTGGCCGTACCCTCCCCCCTCTGATCGCGCGTCCACCGAGCAGCCTTTTCTTGAGCGGGGGCCTCCGCGCTCACCCGGCCCCACGCTCAAGGACCCCTAGGAGTATGAAGGTTTGTCGGGGTAGTGGGTGTCGAAGAGGGGGGGTAGGTCACCGTAGCCGGATCCGGCGGGCCGCGGGCGCCCGGAATTAAACAAAACCCTCCGTGCCGGGTTTTCCGGCGGCGCCGACCCAAAGCGTCGTCGCCGCCAGATCGTGTCGCTCCTCCCGTCGCGACCGTCCTCCTTGCCGTCCCAGCTAACTCCTCCCCCCGGGAGATGACGCTGGACGACGTAGCGGCGCGCTAGTGAGCGCCCTCCCCAACTAGCTCGACGCCGGGTACGGACATTGTTTTTTAGTATCCGAAAAAAGCCCTCCGTACAAGGGTTTTCGGCGGCGGCTGATCGTGAGGATCGCCGCCGCCTCATATAGCCGCTCCTCCGTCTGCGACTAGCCACCGGCCTGTGCCATGTCTTGCCTCACCCCTCGGCGAGGTTCGACCGGCACAGGGCTGGTCGACGGCTAGCGAGCGCCCTTTCCTGGCGCTGCTTCCCGGCTGGCCACCACCAGCTCCAACACCCGCCTCCCACCGTTGATCCGGCCGTACCCTCCTCGCCATCAAACGCTGCCGTAGTACATGCCCCACCCCTCAAAGTAAGGCTGTATCTAGGAGTGCATGTACGCGAAAAAACATATCGGACGGGCCGAGCAGGAGATCTTGGTGCCGGTAGTGCACAATTTTTTTTTTTCAAAAGCCCTATGTATAGGGCTTCCCCGACAGATGCTGATCCCACGGATCGAGCTGTCGGCCCTCTTAGCCCCCTACCGTGCCAGGCCTGGCACGGCTACGGGGTTTCCAGCGCCCACCACGGGAAGGTGAGGGGATGCCGACGGGCCTGTGAGCGTACCCCCGTCCGGGGCCGCCGCCGCTGCGCCGGCGGCGGGCGCCTCGTAGGGTCTATCTTGGGGAGCGCAAATGGGTTGTCTCATCGGTAGAGATGTAGTATGAACCTTCTACCCCTCCACCTTGTTCGGTAGTATGATGCCGGAGTTTGCCATTTCTTTATTGACCTTTCTAATGGCGCATGACCTTCTTTTGTCGGAATCGGGAACGGATGGTTACACGTAGGTCGTGCCGGCCCCACAAGGGGGCCGGCTGTGGTGACTAGAGAAGTGCGAGGAGAGAGAGATGGCGGCCGGCGAAGGCACCGGCATGGCCGGCCGACCGCCACTTATAGGGAATAGAGTACCGCGAATAGCATTACACTAAGTGCTAGAATGGCAAATAGCTACCTTGTACATAAGTACTAGGCAACGGGATGCTAGTGCTAACAACCCCCCTCAAGGTAGCCGAGGTCTTGACGTCGTCCTAGCTTGCGTCGAGGAAGGTGCCATCTTGGTCGAAGGTGTAGTGCTTGTAGCGTGTGTCTCATGCCGGGTAGGTGTAGCGACATGCGCTCACAGGATCGTGCCGCTACCGGCGAGTTACCGATAAGAAGCGGTTCCAAATGTACTGTGTAATGTACTATTCTGACATGTAGCGGGAAAAACTGTCCACGGGCGAATTAGCCGCCGCATGAGAGCGACCGGCGAGGAAGAAGCAACGCCAACAAGGCCGCTACGAGCGTGTAGGCACGCAAAAGCATAGACGGGCGCTTGTGTTGACTCCCCCCTTTCGCCGTGGGAAAGTGAAGCTCCTCGCTAAGTTAGGGGAGCGTTGCGGCGTTGCCTCGGGAAAAAACAATAATAGTACTAATTCAAGTACGCACGGGCCGAATTTTCGCGGGTCGGTCTTAAAAAACCATATCCGGTCGAGAGCATCGGTAGGCTAAAGACTGGGTCAGATTGAAAGCTGGGTGGGGCGAGCGTGGCGCCGGGCGCTTTACACACGCTCTTCTTCTTTTACGTGGGAGATGGTAGGTTAGTCACGGACAACCAACTCGAAGGCGAAGCGTGGTGTCGGTTGGACGATGAATTACTAGCGTGGCGCCGAGCGCTTTACACACGCTCTACTCTTTTTTACGTGGGACTGGGTAGGACTAGCGTGGCGCCGAGCGCTTTACACACGCTCTCCTCTAGTGTAAGTTGGTGGAGGGCCCATAACCTGTCATAATCGGGAACGGATGGTTACACGAAGGTCGTGCCGGCCTCACAAGGGGGCCGGCTGTGGTGACTAGAGAAGTGCGAGGAGAGAGAGATGGCGGCCGGCGAAGGCACCGGCAGGGCCGGCCGACCGCCACTTAAAGGGAATAGAGTACCGCTAATAGCATAACACTAAGTACTAGGATGGCAAATAGCTACCTTGTACATAAGTACTAGGCAACGGGATGCTAGTGCTAACAACACCAAAGGTATCATACCGTCACTATAGACAATAATAAATCCCAAAGTACTACTAAAGTACTAATGGACCGCAAAACAAGGATGGGTCGGTAGCTCGAATGAGCAACGGCAACCGTCGTCGCTCTCGGCCTGGCCTCCCGATGAGCGACATACTAATGGACATAGGGCCCGTTGAACAACATGCACCGTCCACCTCTTCCCAACCAAGCCTAGCTCACCCATGTCAATGGATCCGTAAGGCACCATACGGTACACACAGCAAAGCGCAACTTCCGAAATTCGAATTCTGTCCCCCCGACAGCCCGAGCCCGCATCACCCACTTCGAAATCAAAATACATACTCACCTCAGACCTACGGACCCTCAGGGTCCGCCATAGTTAGCAAAAAACCTCCACGGGACCGGCGCACCACATCGCGCCCCATGGGCGCACTGAGCGTCCGGACGATCACGTCCGCCGCCAACATCCAGAAAACCTAAGCCCCACCAGGCATGGTCGTGTTCCGCCAACACACGCACCCCACTACGACCCCACCTATGATCCCCACAACCAACCTGCCTACCTCCACACCCTACTGCAACCACAACTTGGTCAATATGTCCGCAAGCTCTAACCTTTCGCCCACGTATAGAAAGGTGTTATTGCGGGATAGACCCGCGCATGCACACACCGCGGACCAATAAAACCCCTTGAGCCGACTAGCGGGACATCCGCTCGCTCCACTCAACAATGTGCCCCAACCACCCCCAGCCGCCCAAGACTTGGGCACGGCGTTGGAACCCTCACATGGCTGAGGACTCAAGACGCCTCTCATCCTCGCCGCCCAAAGGTCAACCACTGACATGGGACGAGCCGCTGACACCTCGACCGGCACAGACGACCCGTACCGGTGCGATCGTCCCGCTCCATCCCACAGTGAAGACCAGTCTAGCACCCAACGTCCCCTCCCGTTAGCCTACGCTGATACACTGGTTAACAACGCATAAAATTGATACTTTATTCTCACCTTAGTTCTTCCCATCGACAGTGATGTAAAGTTCGACCAATAATGCAACATCCTGAAACTCGAAAATCGTTGTCTTTCCGAGCAAAATATATTACATGCTTGTTTCTTCTTCCTATACTAACCACCGCCCTGATAAGTACCCCCGACCCCCCTCCCCCTTACACTACCATCCTTCCCCACACATACACTGATTTATTCGCAGATGCACATGCTGCCTGGCATGTCGCGCCGGCCCCTATACGCTCCCTCTCGCCCACACTCGCCGCTCGCCGATCGACACGCTCCGTACGCCGACAAATCCCGCTCTCCTTGCCCGATGCCATCAGCAGACACCACTACCATGCCCACCTCTTCCCTCCTACCTAATACTTTTGTCGACGGTTGTCCTCCCCATGTTCCCTCACTCTATCCATCGCTCGCTCATGTCGCTGTGCCCCTCCGCTTTTTCATTTTATTTTGTATTTTGCATATGGTAGCCCACCTAACCCGCCTAACTCATCAAACACTCTCGCTTACATGCTCTTATACCTCATTGCAGACCTTGCCTAGAGCACTCCCTCTCCCCCCCCCTTCCTCACTCACCATGCTCTACCCAACTTGCCCGTCGCTACGATAATGACAACTCTCCCCCTCTTGGGATTAGCCCGCATGACTTGCTCCCCCCCGAATAATTAACCGATCGCAAAAACGCATCCTACCGTCACTCAAGACAGTAAAAAGCTCCGATGTACTACTAAAGTACTATTGAGCCACATAACGGGGATGGGTCGGTAGCTTGAATGAGCAACGCCGACCGCCTTCGCTCCGGGTCTGGCCTCCCGATGAGCGACAGACTAATGGACATAGGGCCCGTTGAATAACATGCACCGTCCACCTTTCCCCAACCGAGCCTAGCTCACCTTGGTCAGTGGATCCGTAGCTACACCAGACGGTACACACAGCAAGGCGCAGCTCGCAGAGTTTTGAATATCGTCTCCCCGACAGCTCTCGCGCCACCCACTTTGAAATGCGAAAATGTACTTACTCCATTACTACGAACAGTCAAAATCAACCATCGCTTACAAAAACCCCCCTCCCCGGAGGCGGCGCGCCACACCGAGCCACACCGCGCCCGACCGAGCGTCCGGACGTCCATGTCCGCCGCCAACATCCTCCAAACCCAAGCCCCATATGGCTTGGTCGTGTGCCGCCAACACACGCAACCTACTCGAAAACACAATATAACCCAACAAAACTCAAAACCACTCTTCGAATCACAAGCGGTCATTACGTCCTCCTCCTATGACCTCCTCCCCACTTACAAACTGTTGCTCCTGCGGGATCGCCCGGAGCATGCGACCTACGTGGACCTCTGCAACCCTAAGACTCGACTCGCGTGACATCCGCTCGCACCATTCCCCACGATGCCTCAGCCACCCCCGGAAAAAACGCAACTTAGGCATTGTTGTGGACCCCTCCCCCGGTCGACGACTCCAGACCCCTCTAGTCATGGCGCCCCCCCGGTCAACTAACGACCTCGGGCCGGCCGACGACCTCTCTTCCCGTATGATCGACTCATACCTCCTTACATGCCAGTACTACACCTCCCCCCCCCCCCCCCCCCCCCCCCCACCTCGCCAGCTTCTGGCTCCACGGTATGTTCCTCCCCGACTCGACCCACCCCTCCGATACGGTGACCTCGGCATTTTCGGTTGCCCGTCGCTGGATATCCGAAAGCATCAACAAGGTCACCGACCTCCCTCACCGCGTCAAAAATACGATAGGCCGTGAACTCGTCCACCACTCGCGCTGGACAGCGCGAGCCACCCATACCCCCCACCCGTCAGCACGACCGTGTTACGACGCCACCCCCATGTCCGACGACCTCGCATCGGGCTTCCATGAGATACGACTAGACATTCCTACCTCATGTGTCGCGATCGGCTTTTTGAACTAGCTCGCTTCACAGCAGGGTGAACTCCGCTCGACCGGTCCGACACCACCCACCGTTGCGCTCTCTCACCCCTTGCTGACCAAACTAAAACATCAGAAATTCCAATTCCTCCGAGGAGCCTCAATCCATGTTGTCTTAGGACGAAGGCTCAAAATTCGCTCCCCACTTTTTACTGATCTATCCGGCCGAGAAACGGTCGCCCTCATACGGGAACTCCTCACCTCACTTGTCGACCGAGCTCGTCCCAACTAGCACCACCCAGACGACCCCACCTCATGCATGGTGGAAGACCTGCCTGAATCGGTCCAATTCCTCCTCCAATTCGCGGACGGGATCCAGCCTGTGGACGACCCCACCCCGATCGAGACCGACCCCTCCTTCCAATGGTAAATATCCTCCACCTGCCCAATAACTCCATCCTTTCACAGTCAGGCTCAGTTTCATTGAACTTATTTCTTGCTTCACTTCACGAACCATTACCCCCAGCCCCCATCTTCACAAAATCACCATCACACCCCTCTTGTCACTTGTACACGTCCCATGCACCTCTTGGGCCAACACACGCCTCACCATTGTCCTCATCCAGTCTCGCCAGACCCTCTCATTCCCATGTTCCAACGCTGACGGCGTCATTCCAAACACACACTGGCTATACACGCTGCTCCACCAGACCGCAAAAGGATTCACAGCCCACCACACCCCCTCCGCCCCCCCACACACCCCACTCAACCTCACACACCACATATCCCTCCAAAAATTCCCGGACGGCTCCTACTTCCGCTCCCACCCCTCCCCCTCCCCCATCATCAACACCAACATCCAAGTTTCACTCACTACGGGAATGTATTGCATCCTCATCTCCACCAACGGCACAGCCACAATCCCTCTCCAACAAACATTCATTCACAGAGGCGCACACACCCAGTCCTTTTGCACACTCACTCTTAACCCCCACCACTACTCCACCTTTGGAAGGGCCCGCCTTTCGGACCCCGCTTTCACCACCACCCCCTCCCCACATCCACTCACTCACACCAAGCACAACATCCTATACCGCAACTCCCCCACCCTCCTCCTCCGCAACTCGCCACCTACAAAACTGCAACATCTCCAACCAGTGGCAAATCGAGACATATGACTTCTCGATGATGGACGCCGACGACGACGCCCCCCTCGACCTCACCTCTCTTCCCGACATCCAGCTCTCTTCCTCCACCCAACCGAACACCCCCTACTACTCACACACTACCCACCCCGCCCCCCCCCCACGCCGCCACCCCCTCCCATACCACTAATGCTCCCCCCACCACCCCCCACCCCAACACCACCCCCACCCCCCTCCCCACCATCACCGAAGTTTTCACCGACCCCATGGACTCCTCTTCCTTTCCTCTCGCTCACCTCAACTCCAACCCACCCCACACCCCCTGCAACCCCTCCACCGCTCCTCCTCCCCCTCCAATCGTCTACTCCCTCTTTCCCCGGACTCTCCTCCCCACCTCCCCCCCACACCTCCCCCCCGCCCGACCACATGGACTCCCCCCCAAACAACCGCCCTCCCACAGACCCCTCACTCAAACCCGCACCCCGGCTGGCATCTCCAAACACACCCGCCCCTCCCGGAAAAAATCCTCTCCTCCCCCCCCCCCCCGCGCGCGCTCCCCCCCACCCCTCTCTCACCCCCCCTCCCACCCACACTGCCCTCCCCCCAATCCCCACACACTCCCCTCCCTCGACCTCCCCCCTTGACTCCCCCCCCTCCCTCCTACCCACCCTCATCCCTCTGACCCAAAACTCCCGGAACGCCGACGACGACTCACTCGAAGACCTCGAGGACCTGCTAGAGGACGACCTAGGGGAGGCCCATTCTTCCCCCTCACTCCCTTCCTCCTCCAACAGCCCAGCCAGCCCCCTCGGGACACCCCCGGCCGAGAGGGCCGGACTCCATCATTAGTCCCCCACAGAACGGGCCTCACGGCCCAAAGGTTAGACCCCACAACCACCCCCACAACCCCCCGCCCAATATCCGCAACCATATTGTAATCAACTCGCCTCGACCCTCCCTCCCGGCTCATTTTACCCCCTCCACCTGTGGTGTCACCCTACACAACTACCTCTTCGACTTATATCTTGAATATGGCCTACCCACTACTCCCATAGGTCACCTTGACTCCTCTGTAGTGCTCTCTTTCAAGTGGGGTCACTACCAAGACCTCTCCAACCTATATTGCATTGCTACCACCTAGCCAAACTCCTCTCCTCCGACTATGCCTCCTATACAATTATCACAAATATCGAAGTTGATAACTTCCATAACCATAAGCTATACCCTAGCCAATGGACCAACCTCTCTAATAGGGGCTCACCCCCCCACCCGGGCTTGCTCGACCAACCCCTAATCGTCCTCACGTGGAAACACTCCCACTTCGGTCTCCTCCACTTAACGCACTCCTCGGCTACCTTGATTGAATCCTTACACCACCACCCCCTTCCCAACCTCCTTAAATGCTCTCTCGCTCGCTTAACATGTTGGAACTCTTCCCCTCCCCCGCCTGTCGGTGACCTACGGCTACTTAACCCCCCTCACCAAAATGACACATATACGGCATGATCGTGCGGAACCCACCCCCTGCTGCATACCTACTTTATCATCACAACACCCCCCGACCAAGCGTACAACCCCCCTCCCTTCGACCCCCGTACCACCGTCTACTCCCTACACTCACTCCTTTGGCACCACACCTTCCGCTCCACTCCCCTCCCAGTCGGCAGACCCCAACTCATGGACGCCCTCCACCCCCCCCCCAACCCCTCTCCCCCCCTCAGCTCCCACACCCCACCCCTCCCCCACCACCTACCCCTCTCCCCCCCCCTCCCCCCTAACCCTCCTTCCCTCCCCCTCCCTCCCACCCCCCTCACGTCGACCACCCCTCCGACGACCCTCCCAACCCCCCCGCCTCCCTCCCCTCCCCCATCCTCCCAAACCATACCACGCAACCACTCCACCTCACCGCCCTCTACACCCGCGGCGTCCACACATCCTTTATGGACGTCGAACACCTCACCACCATACATCACCCGGACGTCCTCATCCTCACCGAAACCAACCACGCCACCCATAAATCCCGATAGCGTATCGCCCTCCCCCAATACCTCCTCAAAAGCTCTCGACCATACTACTCACATGTGCCCCTACCCAACGCATGCGTTCTCTTCGAGGTCCGCATGGCCTCGTTCCAGTCTCCCACGGTCCTAACGACCTAACCCCACCCTCCCACCTCATCCCCCACATCGCTGGCCTAACCCTCGTCCCACACTCAGACACCCCTTACCTTCTCCTCGGAGCATACATGCCCCAGCTCCACACCCCCTAGCTGACTCGCCTATATGTTGAAGTTGCTGCGTGGGGCCTCCGCCTAGCTGACGACCACCCGAACCACCGTATCCTTTGGGGAAGGGACTTCTAGTCGACCACCACAAAATGTACCAGTAACCCCCGCCTTCACCTCACTACTCGAATCCCACCTCCATCTCCTCCACCCTCCCATCCCTACCTTCCCCCGCAGCGGGGGCTGCCTCGACCACTGGCTCACCACGCCACCCTCTCCTCTCGTCCTTCCACTGTCCTCTTGCTTGGTCTTCCCCTCCCCCTCACACTTCACTAACCACTCTGCAATCCACATCGTTATTCCTGCCCCTTTCTCTCTCATAGCCCACCCCCCCACCCCATACCCACCCCCACACACACCACACCACACGCAAACTCAACTTTAAACTCCTCCTCACACCCGACCACATACAAAAATACCAAACCAGCACACCCGACTTTCTCAGCCAAACCACCACCATCCACGCAGCAATACTTAACACCCCACATTCCTCGGCCTCCCTCGACACCCTCGACACCCTCGCCTCGCAATTCACCACCCTCCTCTCTCACCACATGGACCATGCTGCCACCATTTGGCCCCTCCTTCCCGCCAAAATACCCCGTCCACCCCAAGCGTCCCTCGACCCTATATGGCTTTCTAAAAAACACGCATTCACATTCCAAAACTCCGCCGATGTAGTACGAACCACGGCCCCCTCCCCCTCGCCCAAGCCCTCTTAAATACGACCGATTACCTCACCCCGCACGCCATCAAACAACCGTGCCAAGCACGCATACGCCACCTACTACGAGCTACCACCACGGATAAATTAAGAAAAAATAAAACACGCGCCAACACGGCCTACGACACCTGTCCGAAATCCTCCCATCGCCGCTTGAAAATCAAAAGCGGACTCCCCCCCCCCCCCCCCAGCGCGACCTCGACCCTCCATAGAATCACCAAACCCGATAAAACTACAGCGACCTCTCCCACCGACGTCCTCGAGGCGGCACACTCCCTCTTCGACGCCGAACTAAGCCGCGCCACCCCATACGACATGCCCACCCCCCCATGGGAACTCCCAGACAACCCCGACAACTTCACCATTGAACCTCGCGGAGACCCCTCTCTCACCCTAGCCGTCATGATAACCCGCGACACATTCGATAAAACCATTAACTCATTAGGCACAGGCAAAGCCCCCGGCCCCGACGGCATCCCCAACGAGATAATAAAATTCTTATCCTTGGCTACCCGCTCCGCCCTCTTCTCTCTCCTCTCCCTCCTCGCCCACACATCCTACACCCCTCATGAATGGTGCCACAGCACAATATGCCTGCTACATAAGAAAGGTGACAACACCCTCCTCGACAACTACCGCCCCATCGCCCTCATGAACAACCTCCTTAAGCTATGGACCGCGCTAATCAAAGATGCAGGCTCAAATTACGCTGAAACCTACGGCATTCTCAGCGACCAGCAAGACGGATTCCGACAACACCGCAGCATCCACGACGCACTATCATCCATCATAATGACGATGAAGGACGCAAGACTTCACAACAAAGACATCTGCGTAATGTACGCGGACTTCAAAGGCGCATTTAATGCAGTAGACCACCGCATAATGTTCGAACATATGCGACAACTCGGTATGCCCTCCACCTTTGTCGATACCTGCGAACACCTCTACGGAGTCTCATCCACCGTCTACATTACCCCATATGGCCCCACCCCCTCCATCAACATAAATCGAGGAACCTTGCAGGGGGACCCCCTCTCCCCATTTATATTCACTCTCATCCTTGAACCCTTCCTCCGCTGGCTCACGGTGGGCAGCCGGGGTTATCGCCCAGGTCCCCTCGCCACTAACGTCGACCCCACAAAACCCACAGCCACATACCCAAGACATGGCTTCGCCGACGACCTCAGCCTCGACACGGGCTCGACCCCCAACATGGCCATCCAAGTCCAGAAACTCTCCCTCTTCAGCGCCTACACAGGTATGACCGTCAACATCCGTAAATGTTGCATCACTGGCGCCCTTTGGCGCTCAGGCAACGCCCTCTCCCTTGCCAACATTGCTCTCCTCGCATCCGGCCCGCCTCCAAACTCAGTTCATCACCATCAACTCAGCCCCTGCCCCCATTCGATCCATAGGCCCCTCGGACACATACCGCGTCCTTGGGGTCGATCTTAACACCTCCCTCACCTTCACTTAGCATTGGAACGAACTCAAACGTACTACTGCATCCCTCATCACCGCCCTCTCCTCCTCTTCACTAACACAATCCCGCAGAATAAGGGTCATCCGTGGACTCCTCATCGGCAAACACTTCACCATCCAACTCGGCCTCTTCACCGACTCCCAACTCGACACCCTCGAAGGACAAATCTGCCGTGCACTCCGCTCCGCCGTCTCCTCGGTGCGTAACCTCCCCCGCACCGCCCTCCACCGCCCTACCTCAGATCTAGGATACGGCCTGCCCTCCCTCAAAGCCCACGCAGCGCAACTCACTGTTTGCCACCTACATAAAATCATGAACAACCCCGGTTATCGAGGCCACATGGCCCGAGCGCACATCCGCACCATCTACACCACATACTCCCACTGGCCCACTGAATCCATCATGACACGCAACTCCACCCCACCCACACTCAAATGCCTAGTGAGAGCCCAACGCGACGCGGGCACCATGTTCCACCACATCCCTTCACTCTCCCTCACCAACCCCATTGCCTCCACACTTCGCGCCCACTTCACCAGTCAAGACAACACCCTCCTCGCCTCACTCCGAGACAAAGCCACACACATCACCGACCCTCACACATGCAAACAAGCATACTGTGAATTCTCTCCCCGCAAAACACATGCCTCCCTCCTCCCCCGCCTCACTCCCCTATGGAAAAATAACATATCTACTTGGCCACAAGTCCTCCTCCGCGCCACCTCATCCACCTTCCTACTCAAATCCTGCAAATCCATCTCCACACTCTCGGGGTCCACCACCTCACTGTCAGTCCCCATTTAACTTCTTCCCGCAATCTTCACCGAACCCCTTGATACTGTCCACAACCACATGCCCATCGCACACCTCACCCCCAAACAAGCACCCCCCCCACCACTATCCACCCCTCTTGGATTCCCCTCCTTTCCCCACAACTCCCCCGCTCCCATCCCATCCTTTCATCCGGCATCCACACCCCCCACACCAAATCCTCCTCCCCCACGGCACCCAACTCACACATAGACACAGAATACTTCACCCCCTCGGACCACCACTACCCCCCCTGCGACGTTACGCGCATCATTTCCAAATACAAGGACACAGAATACGGTCAAACACAGTACATGGTAGAATGGGCCCCGGAGCACCTCACGGAATGAGACATACAACTCCAACTCGACGACGGCTTCCGCTCCATCGGTATGCCTCCCCACCCCCTCCCCCACCGTCTGCTCGATCTGTCACGACCCACTACACACACACCCCACCTCCACCTGCTGCACATGCCCGCACTTTGCCGTCCATTCCCAATGCCGCCCCGCTCAAGGGCCCGCCACATGGCAGTGCGACTGGTGTGCTCGCGGCTAACACCACGACCTCACCCGCCTCCACGAGGTCGAGCGGGCACCGTGCCTACAACTACACGACACCATCAGTGAGACCCCCTCCGGCCCCACCGCCTTCGCCGCATTTAACTCCGGCTTTGTTACCTCCACGACACCCATCCTACCCGAACCCGGACCCCTTCTAGGGACACACCCCCTCATCACGTTCAATCACGACCCTATCCACCCCGACCTCGACATACTCCCCACCGGCAAATTCGCCATTCACGCGCACCCATCACTACACGACACCACCATACTCTGCACTCCCGACGGCCGCGCGGTCACCACCCTTAACGGCACCCGCATCCGCCACCTATTTCACCTCTTCCGTCCCGACCTCTCGCAGCACACGTTTGAAGAGGAGGTCTACCACCTCTTCACCCGTCTCGGCTCCCGCTCAGAAATCCACTCCCCCACACCTGCCATCACCACCCGTAATAGATGGGCCACTAGAGGAGACCTCCTCACAGCTCCCCGCCACACATTCCACATCCACACATAACTATACTCCGACCCCCTCAATAAATCACTCCACTCTCACACTTACCACTCACTATACCCCGAAGACATAGCCTTCTCATCCAGCGGCAGCAATGCCCCACACACATGGCACGGCACTAACATCGCCAACCCTGAATACGACCACGAATGCACGCGCCGCGCCATGGAACATGCAATCACCATCGCACACCTCACAGCCTCTCTCACACCATACCGCCACTCCAAATACATCAACTCCCCATGCACCCACCACATCTACACCCTCCCCAACGACGCAAACACCTTCCTACCCCCCGACCAACACACATGCCACCCCACCCCTACCCCATTCGACACACGCTGGATGGTCGACATCTACCTCGTCGCCAACCCCCCTCTCACTCTCCACCCTACTCTCACACGCAGCCAGGACCGCACTACACAACACACTCGAGTCTATCTACGACACGCACCTCCCAAACCCCACAATCCCCATCCCACCTCCACACCTCATCGACACATACTCACCACACAAAGCAGGCATTTGCACCCCCCCCCCCCAACCCCTCACACCCCCTCACCTACCCCCTCATGGAACGCATGAAACTAACATACTCCCCCACCAATGGAACTCTTGCTTGGAACTCGCAGGACTTTGTATACATAGACGGCTCCAAAAAGGGAGGCTCCTCCCCCCTAGGAGCAACCGCTGCCCACCCCGCCTCGGACACCCGCATCAAAGTTCTGGTGACCTCTACCCCACCCTCGCACACCATTAATCGCGCTGAACTAGCTGGCATAGACATAGGTCTCCAAATAAGCCATACCCATCTCCTTACAAACAGTGCGTGCTCCCTCCGCCTCATACAAGGCTGCTTAAACTGCCCATCCGCTTACATACACAACATCCACCGCGACACGCTTCTCTCCATCACACGCACCCTCAAAACCCGTTGCGACGCAGGCATCCGCACACACCTCGGCAAAATTAAAGCCCACAACCACTCACTAGGAAACGACCTCGCAGACACTCTGGCTAACCAGATTGCAGACGGACACCCACCCGACACAACATACACTACAGGTTCAAACGTGTCGATAGGCCATTGGACCTGGCCATACACCCTCATTCCACAAACCCTAGGGGAACTCATACCCTACAGATACACCAACCTCAAAACTGACGCTCACACCCACAGCACCAAACACGCACACACACACACACACACACACACACACACACACACACACACACACACACCTCTCACAAACATCCAAGCACGGTGCCCTCCTCGCCCGCGTCGCGAATGACGGCGCGGACTTCACTTTCTACAAAAAACACACAACACTCACCAACATCCAATTCACCCACAAGCAAGAATTCATGTGGGGAGTCCACAACACCCGCCTCCTCACACACAACACCACCTTGCGCTGCCCCATGTGTGACCAGTTCACCAGCAACGGCCACATGGCCGGTAACTGCCCAACCATGTCTGGCATAAGACAAGACCGCCACAACAGCGCGCTACAACTTCTACTCTCCATACTGGAACGCCACAACGGCGGTCGCTGGGAGACCATCACTGCAAACTTCGGTAACAAACCCATCAAGTCATTCACCTCCCCCACTCCCACCCGCACCCCTCTTGACTGTCACCCCCCTCACCCCACCCACATGCCTAACCGCCTTGTTGTTGTTGGCGAAGGTCTCTCGCCCGACTCCCTAACCTCATGCCCCGCCATCCTCCCCAATGAGATTCCCCCCTCCCCCCCCGCGCTACGACCCCCGGCACACAAACACGATTTCATATCCACCTTCTCGAACCTCAATTTGTCGGTCACACAAACGGCCGCCACCGGTACTCATCTATTAAGAAAATTCATATAGGGGAGTGGAAGTACTGCACAGACCACAACCTCTCCCAAACAGCCCACTTGATTAGAGCCAAATACACACCCCTAGCAGTTGCCATTCGCAACCACTGGTCAGGTACCGAGATCGACATCCTCCCCATCGTCATGAGCCGCACGGGTACACCGCACTCATCCACCATCGCAAGTCTCACCTCTCTCCTCACCCTCCGCACCGACCCTCCTGACAAATTCATCTCCAAAGCACGACTCGACACATCTCGCATACTCGCACAACTTCACACGCACATTGTCCAATGGCTACACCATCTCCTACTTGTATACCGCATCAAGTCACGCACGACCTCTCGCCGCCCCCCCGCATTGTGCACATTCGCACGCCCTTGATTGCACACCGTCCTCATCCTGCATCGCACCCTCCCAGGAGGGGATTAAAACCCCCGAACACGCTTGGAGAGGTTGGATTTAGGTGGTTAACGGTCTAGCCCCAACTTGTAAGTTTCATGTATGGCATATTTGGGAGGGCCCAGAGACAGCAACCGGTGCACACAGTATTCGGTGTAAACCGGCGCATACGGTACATATTGTATAAACAATTGGAATTTCAATTTCAATAACCGATCGCCCGCTCCCCCGCGTATCTACATGCCCCGGAAATATCGCCCCTCCCTCACAGACACAGTCTGGTAGTCACGTACCCGTAACATTCTAGGCGATACACGTATTCCCCCGCCCCTACTCTCCCCACTTTCTTTAGGCCTGCTCCGAGGCTTCTCTCGGAAGCCCCGAAGCATAGTTGATACGATAACGACAGCCCCCTCCGTCACTGCAGCTCCCCCCTATCGCCCTCGCCCTAACACCTACCACACCTTGCTTACAATTTTTCTCTCCTCCCTCCTCTACCCTCTCCTACTCTCAACACCATCCCTACACTTACCACCCCCTCTTAAGCTCCGAATGACCACCCGTTCCAAGGAGCTTCTACTCGCCGACATGCGCAAGACCTCGACGAACGGACCCTACGGAGCCTCACACCCTCGCCCTCCACAAGCCTCGGCCGGCAAGGCCGCTTATCATCCCTAACTCCACATCGGATGGGCCAAACAGCCCGGAGGATAGATAGACCCCGCAACCCGTAGGGACACTGCGTGAGGCAGCCTGTCGATAACCGGGTACCGACTAGGGAAGGGGTGGGTCGGACACAGGGATCGAGTCGCCGAACCACAAAAGATGTTGGGTACGGGAATATTTTTCAAAAAGCCCCCCGTACTGGGTTTTTCCGGCGGCGGTCGATCCTAAGGATCGCCGCCGCCAGACCGTGCCGCTCCTCCGATCGAGACCCACCTCCGTCATGCGTAGCCTCAAGCCCCGCCCGCAGGGTGAACTTAAAGCTGTCGCAAGGTTGGCGGCTGCTAGCGAGCGCGTGCCCTAGCGCTGCTTCCCAGTTGTCCGCCGCCATCTCCAACACCCTCGTCCCACCGCTGATTTGTCCGTACCCTTCCTCGCCAGAAAACAATCCGCAAACATCGTTCCCGCCGCGACGGGAGAGTATATGTGGGTATTGAGTTGATGAAAAAACATATCGGACTGGCCGAGCGGGAGATCCCTGTGCTGGTGTACATATATTATGTTGTTCCAAAACCCTCCGTACATGGCTCCCCGACAGCCGCTGATCCCGCAGATCACAGCTCTCGGTACCTCGTTCATCCCCCTACCATGCCATGCCTGGCACGGCTACGGGGTTACCGGCACCCACCGCGTGGAGGTGGAGGTAGGTGCCGACAGGCCTGCGAGCGCACCCTCCTCCGGGGCCGCCGCCGCTTCGCCGCCGGCGGGCGCCGTCCACTCACACTTAGACACCGAACTCACCCGCGCCACCCCACCCGAACTTTCCATCCCTCCGTGGGAACACCCGGCCAACCCCGATCGATTCGTCATCGAATCCCGCGGAGACTCTACCCTCACACTCACCGACATGATAACCCGCGAGACATTCAATAAAACGATTCACTCGCAAGGCCCCCACCCCAGACGGTATCCCCAACGAGATCATAAAATTCCTACCCCTAGCGACCCGCTCCGCCCTTTTCTCCCTCCTTTCCCTCCTCGCCCACAAGGCCTATACTCCCCATGAATGGTGCCACAACACCATATGCCTCCTACATAAAAAGGTGACCCGACCCTCCTCGACAACTACCGCCCCATCGCCCTCAAAACAACATCCTGAAACTCTGGTCCGCACTAATCAAAGACGCAGGCTCTAAATATGTAGATTCCCACGGCATCCTAAGCGACCAATAAAATGGCTTCCGCCACAAGCGCAGCATCCACGACGCCCTCTTCTCCATCATATTGATGATGGAGGACGCCAAAATCTATAAGAAAGACATATGCGTAATCTACGCAGACTGCAAAGGCGCCTTCAACGCCGCAGAGCACCGCATCATGTTAAGACACATGCGCCAACTCGGTATGCCCTCCACCTCCGTAGACACTTGCGCACAACTCTACGGTGTATCCACCACCGACTATATCACCCCCTACGGACCCACCCCCTCCATCGACATTAACCGTGGCACCCTCTAGGGGGACACCCTCTCCGCCTTCCTCTTCACCCTCTTCCTTGAACCCTTCCTCCGCTGGCTCACAGTGGGCAGCCGGGGATACCGCCCGGGCGCCCCCGCCACTAACGTTGACCCCACAAAACCCACGGCTACCTACCCCGGCCACGGCTTCGCCGACGACTTCAACCTCGCAACGGGCTTACCCCCCAACATGACCATCCAGCTCCAAAAGCTCTCCCTCTTTAACGCCAACATAGGTATGACTGTCAACGTCCGAAAATGCTGCATTACCGGTGCCCTCTGGCGCTCATTTAACGCTCTCTTCCTAGCCAACCGCACACTCCTTGCATCCCGCGTACAAAAACAATTCATCACCATCAACTCAAGCTCCTCCCCCATTCGATCCATCGGCCCCTCGGACACATACCGAGTCCTCGGCGTCGAACTCAACACCTCCCTCACCTTCACCAAGTCATGGCAAGAACTAAAGCGCACTACCACATCCCTCATCACTGCCCTTTCTATTTCTCTACTAACAAAATCCCGCAGGATACGAGTCATCCGCGGTCTCCTCATCGGCAAGCACTTCACCCTCAAGCTCGGCCTCTTCAGCGACTTCCAGCTAGACATCCTCGACGGCCAAATCTGCCGAGCACTCCGCTCCGCCGTTTCCTTGGTGAGTAACCTCCCCCGCACAGCCCTCCACCGCCCCACCTCCGACCTCGGCTACGGCCTTCCCTCCCTCAAAGCCCACGCCGCACAACTCACAGTATGCCACCTACACAAAGACCACGAACACCCCCGGCTACAGAGGCCACATGGCAAGATCACACATTCACACCATCTCCACCACATACACCCACTGGCCCACTGAATCCATCATGTCACGCAGCACCTCCCCACCTACACTCATATGCCTAGTACGGGCCCAGCGCGATGCAGGCACCTTGTTCCACCACATCCCTCCACTCTCCCTCACCGACCCCATCGCCTCCACACTCCGCGCCCACTTCACCCACCAAGACAACACCCTCCTCGCCTCACTCCGCGACAAAGCCACCAACATCACCGACCCACATACTCACAAACAAGCATACTGCGACTTGACACAATTCGCCGAACACACACATCCCTCCTTCCCCGCCTCACCCCCCTTTGGCAAAACAACATCACCACATGGCCACAAGTCCTCCTCCGCGCCTCCACGTCCTCCATCCTCTTCCCATCATGCAAGTAAATCCATCTCCACAATCACGGGGTCCACCACCTCACTCTCAGTCCCCATCCGCCTCCTCGCCGCAGTCCTCACCGAACCCCTTGACACTATCCACAACCGCCGGCCCACCACACACCATTCCCCCGAACAAACATCCCCCCACCACCACCATCCACCCCTCGTGGATCCCTCTATTAACCCCCCACCTCCCCCGCTCCCCCGCCACCCTCCCATCCGGCATCCATACCCCTCGCACCAAACCCCCCCTCCCATGGCACCCACCACACACATCGACACCGAATATCTCTCTCACCATCAAACCACCACTACCCCCCTGCGACGTCACACGCATCATCTCCAAACACAAAGACAAAAATACAGCCAAACACAAATACATGGTAGAATGGGCCCCGGAATACCTCATGGAATGGGACATCCAACTCCAAATCGACGATGGCTTCCGCCTCATCTCCTCAACCCCCAAATCGGTATGCCTCCCCACCCCCTCCCCCACCACTTGCTCTATCTACAGTGACCCCCTCCACACAAACCGCACTTCCACCTTATGCACGTGCCCGCACTTTGCCGTCCATTACCAATGCCGCCCCGCTCAAGGACCCGTCACATGGCAATGCGACTGGTGCGACCGAGGCCAACAACACGATCTCACCCGAGTACGCGAGGTTCAGTGGGCCCCTTGCCTCCAACTCCACGACACCATCAATGAGACCCCCTCTGGCCCCACCGCCCTCATTGCGTTCAACTCAGGATTCGTCCCATCCACCAAACCCATCCTTTCCGACCCCGGACCCTCCCCCATGGACGCACGCTCTCATCACATTCAACCACGACCCCATCCACCCCGACCTCGACATGCTCCCTACCGGCACTTTCACCATACACCCCCACCCAACACTTCCTGACACCACCACCCCTTGCACCCCCGACGGCCACGCGGTCACTACCCTCGCCGGCCCCCCGCACCCGCCACCTCTTCCAACTCTTCTGCCCCGACCTCACAAACTGCTCGTTCGAAGAGGAGGTCTACCACCTCATCACCCGCCTAAGCTCCCGTTCGTTATTAAATCCACTCTCCCACACCCGCCACCATCACACGCAACATATGGGCCACTCGAGAGGACCTACTCACATCACTACGCACCACATTCCGCATCCACACAGAATTGTACTCAGACCCCCTTAATAAATCACTCCACTCCAACACCTACCACTCACTCTGCCCCGAAGACATAGTCTTCTCATCCAGTAGCAGCAACGCCCCACACACCTAACACGGCACCAACATCGCCAACCCAGAATACGACCACGAATGCATGCGCCGAGCCATGGAACATGCAATCACCAGCGCCCACTCCACAGCTTCACACACACCCAGCTCCACCATCCTTATACTCCCCCGCTGGGAACACACTCCATACCGCCACTCCAAATACATCACCTCTCCAAACACCCACCACCTCATCACCCTATCCAACGATGCAAACACCTTCCTACCCCCCGACCAACACACATTCCACCCCACTCCCACCCCATTCGGCACACGCTGGATGGTCGACATCTACCTCGTCGCCAACCCCCTCTCACTCTCCGCCTTGCCCTCACACGCAGCCATGACCGCTCTCCACAACACAATCGAGTCAATATACAACACACACCTTCCCAAGCCCACTATCACCATCCCACCTCCACACCTCTTCGACACCTAATCACCCCACTCCGCAGGCATTTGCACCCCCCCCCCCCCAACCCCACTCACCCCTTACTTATTCCCACCCGGAACGCACGAAACTAGCATACTCCCCCACCCGAGGAGAACTTGCTTGGAACTGGCAGGACTTCGTATACACAGACGGCTCCAAGAAGGGAGGCCCCTTCCCCCTTGGAGCAGCCGCCACCCACCCTGCTTCGGACTCCCGCATCAAAATTCTGGTGACCTCCACCCCTCCCTCACACACCATCAATCGCGCTGAATTAGCGGGCATCGACATAGGCCTCCAACTAGGCCACAACCATCTCCTTACAGACAGTGCGTGCTCCCTCCGCCTCATACAAGGCTGCTTAAACTGCCCATCTGCATACCGCCACAACATCCACCGCGACACACTCCTTTCCATCACACACACGCTCAGCACCCGTTGCGCCTCAGGCATCCGCACATACCTCGGCAAAATCAAAGCACACAGTCACTCACTAGGCAATGACCTCGCAGACACCCTAGCTAACCATGCTGCGGACGGACACCCACCCGACACAACATACACCACATGTTCAGACGTGTCCATAGGCCACTGGACCTAGCCATACACACTCTTACCGCAAACCCTAGGGGAGCCCATACCCTACAGATACACGAACCTCAAAACAGACGCACACACACACACACACACACACACACACACACACACACACACACACACACACACACACAACACCAAACACACACACAACACCAAACACACACACATACACACCCCTCTCACGAGCCTCCAAGCACGGAGCCCTCCTCGCCCGCGCCAAGGAGGACGGCGGCGACTTCACATTCCACAAAAAACACACCACACTCACTAACACCCAATTCATCCACCAGCAAGAGTTCATGTGGGGCGTGCACAACACCCGCCTCCTCACCCACAACCCCACCCTGCGTTGCCCCGTGTGTGGCTAATTCACCAGCAACGGCCACATGGCCGGTAACTGCCCCACTATGTCTGGCCTAAGACATGACTACAACAACAGCGCGCTAGAACTACTCCTCTCCCTTTATAAACGCCACATTGGCGGCCGATGGGAGACCATCACCGCCGACTTTGGTAACAAACCCATACAATTAATCTTATCCCCCACACTTGCCCATGCCCCTCTTGACTGCCACCCCCTCACCCCACACACATGCCCACCCGCCTTGTTGCTGATGGCGAAGCCCTCTCGCCCGACTCCCTAACCTCGTGCCCTGCCATCCTCCCCACCGAGATTCTCCCCCCCCGCGTTGCGACCCCCCGCGCTCAAACCCCACTTTATCCGACTCCTCGAACCTCGATACGTCGGTCACAGGAACGGTCGCCGCCGATACTCCTCTATTAAAAAGATTCAGATAGGTGAATGGAAGTATTGCACGGACCACAACCTCTCCCACACAACCCAATTGATTCGTGCCAAATACACCCCCCTCGCCTATGCCATACGTCAGTATTGGCATGGTACCGCAGTCGACATCCTCCCCATCGTCATGAGCCGCCCGGGTACACCGCATTCATCCACCATCACAAGTCTCACCTCTCTCCTCACCCTCCGCACCGACCCTCCTGACAAACTCGTCTCAAAAGCACGCCTCGGCACATCACGCATCAATGCACAACTCCATGCGCCTATTGTTCAATGGCTGCATCATCTCCTACTCATTTACCGCACCAAATCCCGCACAACCACTCGCCGCGCCTCTACACACTGCACCTACGCACGCCCCTAACTCCACGCCGCCATCACCCCGCTTCGAGCACTCCCCGGGAAGGAGTGAAACCCCCGAGCATCCTTTGGAGAGGTTGGATTAGGTGGTAAACGGTCTAGCCCCGACTTGTAAGTTTCTTGTATGGTATTGTCTGGGAGGGCCCAGAGAAAGCAACCGGCGCATACGGTACTTGTTGTAAACCGGCGCATACGGTACATGTTGTAAACAATTTCAATTTCAATTGTTGTTACTGCCAATGGAGAGGTTGGGATCGGTGGTTCGTCATGCCGGAAACTGTTAGCACTAGCATCCCGTTACCTAGAGCTTATGTACAAGGCAGAAATATGTCATCCTAGTACTTAGTATTATGCTATTAGCGGTTCTCTATTTCCCCGTTAATTCTGATCGGCCGGCCCTGCCGGTGCCTTCGCCGGCCGCCATCTCTATGCTTTCACTTCTCTTGACACCACAGTTGGATACCCTTGTGGGACCGGCACGACCTACGTGTAACCTACTTTCAGCTCAAACAAGTTATGGGCTCCTTACCAAGTTACACAAGAGAGAGCGTGTGTAAAGCGCTCGGCGCCACGCAAGTCCTACCCTCTCCCACGTAAAAATGAACATAGCGTGTGTAAAGCACCCGGCGCCACGCTCGCCCCACCCAAGTTTCAGTCTCAACTAGCCATCACCCTACCGATGCTCTCGACCTGATATGGTTTTTAAACCGACCCGCGATAATTCGGCCCGTGTGTACTTTAATTGACTGCACCTTTTATAGTACATTTCAAAACTAGGAGGATCCGTCCAAGTCTTTCCGTATTAACTGTTTAACTATCTATCGCTGTAAACCTGCCTGAGAAGTCGAAAAATGACGAGGGCAAATAAATGAAGTAATGCATGTTTGGGTAGACGCGAGAGTGACGGTGGGGGGCGGCCGGCCGGCCGCGCGGCGGTGCGTGGACGGCTTGACATGCAGACCGTCTTAACTCTTTACATTGACGTACGCGCCTTGTGTGAATGAGCGGACTTGGCATGTCAAGACCAATGTACGTCATGGGTCTTTCGTAAACATAAGTGTCTGCACGTTCGCAAACATTCTCCTTGTCGACACATCGAATATAACATTTGAATATTTGTTCTCATCCAAGTATTTCACGCTACATGCCCAGCGACTCGACTATCATGAATAATAAGACGGTAATCAACTACTAATCCCTACCATCATCATATCACGGGCAGCTAATTCCTAAATGAAAAGCAGACGTACGACCAGTCTATCATGAGGCCACCCACTCAGTTTTATTGTGGTCGCTCAACCATAGGTGCACTGTTGTTGATCAGTTGTATACTGAAACATTAGCTAGCCACGGGCAGTCAGAGGTGCTTGTTTTAGCGCATCGTTGGCGGGACAGCAGTAGCACTTGTTGTGAAGCAGCGAATCAGGACGACGACCACTTTCTTGTACCCGTATACTGACTATCAAAAGTCCCGGCAGCCTGCCAGGGACAGCGGGAATCGTGCAGGTGGTACTCGAACCATGTAACCATATATGTTAATACGGCATCTTTGACGTTTGGCAATTTGATTTAATTGATTGCGTACGATAATAGTGGAATCATTTACATATGGATTTTGTTAATTATATTTTGTTGAAATAGTAAAGACGGGCATTCATGACGGCCCGTCTGATCATGAGTCGTCGAAGCCCCATAGTAAAAACACGAATGTTATAGTGACAGCAGTTGCGCGTTCGACTCGCGCTTACCGCTTGACCTGAGTGGCGAAGTACCGCCTTAATCCGGATTTTCTCCGTAACAAAATGGATGCGCCGCCCCGGAGCTCCAAAGTAATTCCAAGTCGTCTATCCCTTATTATTGCTTACTCCTGAGGGTCAAACGCGGGCAATAAGATGTATAGCTCTGCTTACTAGACTGGCTATAGGCAACCAGGTGAGAGGATGCTGTGCTTCTTGGCGACTGGGAATGTTGGCGGGCCGTAGTAGCGAATAATATGAAAGAGTCATCAGCCGCCCGTCACTCGCTGATTCAACAACGCAGTATGTAACTACGCGGCGGGGGGCTGGAAGTACCGAAGTAGCTTGTGTCGAAACTTGACAGGAAAAGTTGCTGGCGGTGTTACTCGTCTGCATATCCCAGAAGCTCCTCGAATAACTCGGCTGCCTTCACGAGCGTTCTTCGGCTGTTGTTACTGCATCTTAGCGTCTTGGCGTGATTGAGAAGCTCCGCCGCCGCCTCGTCGGTTCCATCCTCTGACGCCGAAACAGCTTCGCCAGGCATCGAAAACGTGCTGAGCGACGATTTGGCAGCTAGCTCGCCGGCGGTGACCCACTCAACATCCTCATCGCCCTGGTCGGCATCGACGAGTACACCCATGGCAGACAGCTTGGTCTGAAGCAGCGAGTCCGACAGCAGCTGTGACAAGCGAAGCACCACTTTGTCTTCCAAGCTCACACGAGTAGGGGACTCAATAACAGGATCGGCAGCGGCGTCCGTCCTGAGCCTCCTGAGATCTTTCATTGATTTGGTGACCCGCGACTGTGACGGGCCCTCGCTATCAGTAGGTGATACGGGTGCTGAATCTCCACGCCCGGAGCAGGACGACACTCTTAATACTGAGTCACTGTCCACATCTCGAGTCGTGATGTTCCCACGCAACGGTCCACGACCAGCAGCCTTGCTCACAGTACGGGGAGCAGTCGTGCCAGGGCACAGAGGAAGCGTAGCGACTGTGCCGTCTGGTAGCTTAATTTCTGCGACCCTCGCCGTGCTCTCCAACGTAACGGTGAGCCGTGTCCGTCGCTGATCAGGCGCGTTGGCGGTGAGTATCGTTCTGGAGGATCGGGGAGGATGGCAGGTCGTGCTTATCGCCGTCGTGGGCGTCTTCTCCCTCGATAGCTGAACCGCAGCAGACTGCTGACTGCCAGCACTGTCGAGAAATTGCGGGGACGACATAGTGCGTTATTCTGTGTAAATTGGGATCTCTAACACTTGCCTCTCTGTTGTGCCTGTGTTTGCAGTGATCGCGATGTGTCACAGTTCAAGGCTATCTCTGATAAAATAATTATGACTGACCGCCTCTGGGTGAAGTGCGTCTCATTAATGGCTGCTGTCGCGCGATTCTCTATGCAGGCGTCCCTCGCTGAGCAGGTACAAGTACATTTACATGACATCGCTGAGCAGACTACCGTACAGTAAATATCCCGTTAAATGCATGATGTGATATACTACGGGTACTAGTAGTAAATATCAGAGTACTTGTTGAAATATTTCAAAAATACGAGTACAGGCACCAGGGCCCGATCAAATCTGCGTCGCGCGTACAGGTACAGGTACCTGTACCTGTGTCGGGTACGCTACCCTACCTGTAATCGGCCACGGAGCGATCACGAGGATATTCTGGAAGAGTGTAAAATATTTTGGGTGGGCCCGCACGGGACAGCCAAAACGGGTTTTCCTATGACAGTTGCTCGCGGTACGTTTTGTTCCTTCCTCGACAGCGGTACGGTAATGTAAAATGCCGCCATAATAAAACCCCACAACATAAAGTTGAAACTCGATCAACGACGCGTGCCGGCGTTTCCCGTGGTCGACTCTCCTTGCGCTTACTTCTTGAAATGATCTTCTGACATGAGTTCGCAAAAAAGTATGAAAAGCAGCGGCGGCCACCAAGCAACAACAAGAAACGAGGAAAGCACCTAGCCGCAGGAACAGGAAGGCGTTTCACAGCGTCGGCACTACCTTCCACTTAACAACTGGATTACAGGAAAACGAGACGAGCACGGACTGGGAAAATGGGAGGGGAAACAGAAGGGCAAGAGTGACGAGAGGATCACGAAATCCAAAACACGGCAAAAGGGAGCACTACAATCATCTGTTCTTCTCGTCATCAGAATGTCCTAACCAACTAGCTGCATGAGCGATTGTAGTCCACGAGTTCCATTGGCATTAGGCGTAAACATGTATCCGGAGGGGTGAGATATCGTCACGCGTCACGCTTCCCCAGGCAGGTATCGACGTGTCGTTGACGTCCGTAGTCTTTCGTAGGCCAGGTTGCGTAACCAATTGGCCTCGTGCCTAGCGTCTTGACGCATGGGAGAACTCACTGTTCGTACTGTACGCACCGGGAGGTACATATTCGTACAGTACTGCGAACAGTGTCCTCGAGCTTAGTAATGGCAAGTGTAGCTGCTAGTACAATACATCCATGGAAAGTACCATATAAATATCGCAGCGAGTACCTGTACTAGTCTTGTAACGTACTGTCACGGGACAGTACTCGCCACGTGCACGTTGATGAGAGATATTGAAGATCATTGTTTACTTCGCGGATGGTTTCGCGGATGGTGGCAAAGTTCATCTAAGAACCGGCCTTAAACTGTGTACAGGTAAGAGACAAGCAGGGAGGGAAACCCTAACTACCCGGCACTTACCTGTAGCCCCCTATCATTGTTTACTTGAACAACAATATGATATATTTACCCGAGGGCACGTTTTGCCAAAGATGTCAGCTTTCTTACAATTTGGCCAAACGACCACCACAGGCCTGGCCTGGGGAAGATTAGCGCTAATTATGGGTTGGGTGGGTGGGTTGCGCGAGCCAGATGGGCGAGCGCAAAGCAGAGAGTGCCAGTGCTCGGGGGTTGCACCGGCTTAAGGGGCTGCCGCTAGCTAGTGCTGCTCTGGGCAGGGCATGAGGCGTTGCGCTAGGCGTTTCCTCAGTCCTCGAGGGTTACCTCGAGGATTGGGTGAGACGCGCCGCTTTTACAGTAACGCTTTACCGTTCAGGTTTGCGTTTTGTCACATATGTAAGTAAGTTTTGCAAACCTCTAGATTTCAAACAATCTGACTATTTACCCGAGGGCACGTTTTGCCAGTATGTAATAAACCGGAGGTTTGCGCAGCCTAGTCATGATGAAGCGGGGTGGCGGGGACGAGCCAGCCGAAGTACTGCCAGGCCGCAGGAGTTGGGGTCATGGTAGGGTCGATGTATTTCCCTTCTGTGACAGATTTGTTTTTGGCCCAACCACCCATGTATTTGACGACGTGGAGTGGGGTCCCGATGCAACTAGCGGCGGAGGCGGCACCTTTGCGTAGGCTGTGCGATGTCCATTTAAAACCACTTGGAGGTGTGGCGCCGACGGCGTTGCATGCGTCGAGGAGCCATGCGGAGAGTGTTGCAGCTGCTTGCAAGTCGCCGGAGTTTTCGTAAGGTACGAAGCTCCATAGTGCGGCGGGGGGGGGGGGGGAGCTGTTGTAGAATTTCTTGCAATAGGCGGTCCGCTGCGTGCAATAATATTCTAGTAGTTCGGCCAGCACCGGATTGGCAGTCGTCGGGATAGCGAGGATAGGCTTGTCGGCTGCGCTGCGCCTCTGATCGCCCTTAGCTTTGCGGATGAAAAGCCAAATTTTCTGGGATGGGCGGTCGACGACGAGGTCTTGTGTTAACACCTTACACCTGATTCGGCTCTGCATAAAAACGCATAGTTTGTGCAGATTGCCAGTAGCGCGCGAAATTGCGCGATGAGGTGCCGGAAAGTGGGTGTCCACCGGAGGTGTTTACGGAGGTCGGCGGCGGCTGTGAGTAGCGAGAGCGCTAGAGGGGCTGGTAACGGGAGGCGCGAGTCCGCTGCCTGTAGACGCGGTTGTTGCATCTCGAGTCCGCGTCGAGCGTCGGCCAAAAGTTCCCCGACCGCGATCGGCTGCTGCTGGTGGTCGCGGAAAAACTTGTTAATGGCCGAGTAGTACTGTTGTAGCGATGCAGCGGCGACGGTACCTTGCAGTCCGCCATGTTGTGTAGCGAACGACCGACTGTGTAGTAGCCTGTAGCGGATGGATGTCCTCCTCGTGGCAAAAAGCGGCAAATTGACGCATGCCGCTGTCGTAGTTGGCGTACGTAGTCGGGGCCAGGGAGATGCTGAGCACGTGTAGTGCGGTGGTCCCGATGTGGTCGGTACCCAACAGGTCGCGAAGCCGGTTGGTCATGGTAGCCGTCCACGGGGCGTGTGCATCCGGTTCTCGTAAGGTGTAGCGGACAGGCCGCGAGGGCCTGTGCGAACGAGTGGCCATAGCGCGTAGCTTTGTGAGGCTTGCGCTGGCCGTTCGTAGTGTGCGTCCTATTGCGCCTCTGCGGGTGTGTAGCCAGGCCGGCGTGGCAGTCGAAAGGCCACGATGCTCCATCATGGCCGTCCGACCCCCTCGCGTGAGCCTAGCCGACCGGGGAAGAATAGGTCGCGCGAGGGGGGGTAGTGGATGGTCTCTGTGGCCAAGTCGTGGAAGTTCTGGAACCACGGCTTGTGGGGCCAGTACGGTGCGATGACGGTAGCAGCGGCCCCTGATTGGCGTAATTTCGCACAGAGGGCGGGCAGAGCTGACCACGGCGGGTTGCAGTAGTTTGTCTCGCATTGCCACGCGGCGTCCGGTAGGTGTAGACAGTCGACGTCCTCGCATTGTGGGTCGCGCCATCGGGCGTTGAAACGCGGGAGCTGCGCGTTTTCCAACGACGCAAACCGGTCGATCGAGTGTGGACCCCACGTTGTTTGTAGGTAGGCGAATATCCTGGGGTTTAGCTGCCAGTCGTCGCGGTCGAGCTCCCGGTTTAGGCTGTCGGCCCATATGTTCGCTGCCGAGCGGATGTAGCGGGGTCGGATGCTGATGTCGTTGACGTCCAGGAGGTGCCAGAGTCGGCGTAATTCGGTCATCATGACCGGAGAGCGCGTAGTGAGTTTGGAGAGCGTAGCCACGACGGCTGTGTTGTCCGCGTGAAGTAAAACATGTTGACCTCGGAGTTGTGGTAGAAAGGACTCGATCGCGAGGCGAACGGCGCGGAGTTCCTTCCATGTGATGTGCTGCTGGCGGTCGTCGTCGTACCAAAACCCGCGGGCTTGGTAGGCGGGGTTGTCGTTCAGGCAGGCTCCCCACCCGTAACCACTTTAGTGGGCGTGTAGGTATGCGGTCTCGATTGGTTTGTAGATGGAGCGGCCGTTGTGTTGGTCGGGCACCGTGCGCCACCACTCGAGGTCGCGGCGTAACTGGTGTGTCAGCCGGACACGTCCGCCCCATCCCGTTCGCGTAGCCAGCACGCAGTGTAGTTCGCGTAGAAAGAAGCGGGCTAGTGCGATGGCGAGGTAGAGGAAGTGTGCCTTGCCAGCAAACGCCGCGAGTTGTCTGGCGGGTAGCCACCGAGCGGAGGCAGCTGCGCGGCCGAGTAACGCTGAAGCTTGTTTTGCGAGGGCTTGTAGCTTGTCGGTCGGGGCTCGAAATTCGCCTTTTAGGAGGTCGACTGTCATGCCCAGGTGGGTGCCCACTTGGATGGGCTGCCACAAGCCTTTGTCGGGGTTGCGCTGGAGACCTAGCCGGTGGAGGGGGGTCTCGATGCGGTCGCGTAGCAGTAGAGCTGCGTCGTACGAGCTGGCCATGAACAAGAAGTCGTCCATGTAAGGTAGCAGTCGTACTCCGCGCCATCGGACGTTGCGAAGGAAACGTCGCGACGGCTTGTATGGCGTCGCGGAGTTGGCGGTCATCGGGGTAGGCGCCCGTCGCAAGAAGTTTGTGAACACTTGGGTCAGTTTGCAAAAATAGTAAGCCGACCCCGACAAGCCCATCGGGAGGCATGCGAGGCGCCACAGCTCGCCGCGGTAGTTGACCGTGAAAAAGTCGCGGTCCTCTTCTCGGATGCCGAGCGTGTAGTAGCCGTCCGCGAGGTCGAGGCAGACAAAGTAGTCGCCCGGGCGGGACAGGTGGCGTAAGTGTTTGAGGGTCTCGCACGACATCTTGAACTCCGCGCAATAGTTGTTGAGTTCGCGGAGGTCGATGATAAGCCGCCATTTGTTAACTCCGGGTTTGGGGACGAGGAACATGCGTTAGACGTAGCGAGGGTTGCTGGCGCGCTCCCAAGCTCCGCACGCTTCGAAGCGTGGAAGCTCCGTAGCTAGGAAGTCGAGTTGAGGTTGAGTGGCGTCCTTCATGGAGACACCGTGGTTGAAAGGTCGGGGACGTAGGCCGATTTTGAACTTGACCCGCACGCCATGGCGGATCCAGTTCACGACTTGACCGCTCGCGCCGATATGCTCCCACTCCCGCCACCTTAGCCGCACGCGGTGACGCATGTAGTTGGATGTCGGGGAGCATGAATCGGCGCGGCGGGTCACACCATCATTTCTTCGTGGTGGGTTTTGCTCCGTCTGTAGTCTTAGTTCCGGTCGCCGCTGCTGCTGCTGCGGCCTTGCGCTTGTCGGCGGCTGCCTTCTTGGCCTTGGCGTCTTGTCCGGGTGGCTTGTCCGGCGTGACTCTCGCGAACGCTGCTCCAGCAGCTTCTCTGTTGGCGGCATGTAGGCTGACTTCGAGGGTCCGATCGACGAACGCTTGGCATAGCTCGTCCAGTGCGCTCGAGACCGCGGTAGGGCGTGGGCGGCAGAAACGTTAGTGCGCGAGCTCGGCGAACACTCGGTAGGATCCGAGCTCGTTTGTCCGCCCTTGGTGAGGCGGAGGAAGCCCAATCGAGTACGGGCGGCCTCCTCCGTCGCTGTGTGGGTGCGATGACCCGCTCGGATGAGGGCAACGGCCGCCGCCTGCTCCGCTGGTAGAGGAGGTCCGGTTGACAGCGTGTCCTAAGCCTCGCTGAATGCCGCGTTGGCGCAGCTGTCGAAGAAGGCATAGCACCCGATGTGGAGGTACTCGTCGTACCCCGCTTGAGATTTCCGGTCGTTGAGGAAGCGGGCCGTGTCGTCCGTTAGCGTCCACAGACGAGGTTCGTCGATGTCGCGAGGGGGTCGCTCCAAACCGGCCGGAATGATTTTACCGTAGGAGGCAAAATCGACGAACTCGGGCTCGTGGAGCTCGGGGTCGTCGTTCAGCAGGTCGATAGGCTGCTCAGGGGCTGCCTTACCACCCTCAGTCGCAATGGTCGCGTCAGGGGAATGGATTGTTGTTAATTCTGAAGCACGGCTGGGCATATTAAACGTTCGAACTGGGCTAGTAAGGCGGTGTTAGACGCCTGAATCTGCTCAGCTAATCGGAGTTCGAGGGCCGAAACCGCGCTTTGAATATGTTCGGAAGTACGCTAATCGATTACATAGGGGAGAGGGTCGACTCCGGGGGCGGAGGACGACGGCTCAGGCTGCATGATGTTAGACGGCGACTGAGAACGGGGGGAAGTGTCTCGTGACGCTCGAGTGCGCATGAGGCGATGTAAAACTGACACCATGCTCGACTACGAGAGTCGAGACTGCAATTGCGCGAGCCAGATTGGCGACCGCAAAGCAGAGAGTGCCCTTGCTCGGGGGTTGCACCGGCTTAAGGGGCTGCCGCTAGCTAGTGCTGCTCGGGGCAGGGCATGGGGCGTTGCGCTAGGCGTTTCCTCAGTCCTCGAGGGTTACCTCGAGGACTGGGTGAGACGCGCCGCTTTTACAGTAACGCTTTACCGTTCAGGTTTGCGTTCTGTCACATATGTAAGTAAGTTTTGCAAACCTCTAGATTTCAAACAATCTGACTAGATATTGAAGATGCCTGAATGTTTAGTGCTTACTAGTATACTGAAACTAAACAATAAATTTATTACTGTCTATATCACCTCCCGAAAATGAAATAGGCTGAACTATTTACAGTCAAGCCAGCTCCCGTCCGGTCTTGCTTGGTTCGTTCTTGTCCCTTGCTTAGGAGTTATCGTGACGGTACAAACAAACAAGCTCCGTAGCTTATCTGTCTTTTGAAATCATACCATAGCGTGATGTCGCAAGTTAGCTTAACTGTGCGTATTGTACGTACCGGGAGGTTAAGGTAACGGTAAGACAATATTGCACAGTTTCCCCGAGCTCTTGCAATGGCGACGACGTAAACCGCAATACGTCCTTCCGATGGAAAAATGAAGAATTTCTTACAACAAAAAGCAGTGGTGGCCATCAAGCGAAAAGAAGAAAAGAGGAAAAACCTAAACCCGAGGAACTGGAAGGCATGCCACAGCCTAAGCCCGATGGAAAAACATGGATAATATATATCACTAATGGCGCCCGCCGGCGGCGCAGCGGCGGCGGCCCCGGAGGGGGGTGCGCTCGCAGGCCCGTCGGCATCCCCTCACCTCCCCGTGGTGGGCGCTTGAAACCCCGTAGCCGGGCCAAGCCTGGCACGGCAGGGGGCTAAGAGGGCCGACAGCTCGATCCGTGGGATCAGCAGCTGTCGGGAAAGCCCTGTACAGAGGGCTTTTGAAAAAATAATTTCTGTGCACTACCGGCGCCAAGATCTCCCGCTCGGCCCGTCCGATATGTTTTTTCGCGTACATATACTCCTAGATACCACCTTACTTTTAGGAGTGGGGCATGTATTACGGCAGCGTTTGATGGCGAGGAGGGTACGGCCGGATCAGCGGTGGGAGGCGGGTGTTGGAGCTGGTGGTGGCCAGCCGGGAAGCAGCGCCAGGAAAGGGCGCTCGCTAGCTGACGACCAGCCATGTGCCGGTCGAACCTTGCCGAGGGGTGAGGCAAGACATGGCACAGGACGGTGGCTAGTCGCAGACGGAGGAGCGGCTACAAGAGGCGGCAGCGATCCTCGGGATCAGCCGCCGCCGGAAAGCCCTGTACGGAGGGCTTTTTTGGATACTAAAAACAATGTCCGTACCCGGCGTCGAGCTAGTTGGGGAGCAGCACCAGGGTAGGGCGCTCACTAGCGCGTCGCTACGTCGTCCAGCGTCATCTCCCGGGGGGAGGAGTAAGCTGGGACGGCAAGGAGGACAGTCGCGATGGGAGGAGCGACACGATCTGGCGGCGACGACCCTTTGGGTCGGCGGCGCCGGAAAACCCGGCACGGAGGGTTTTGTTTAATTCCGGACGCCCGCGGCCCGCCGGATCCGGCTACGGTGACCTGCCCCCCCCCCCCCCCCCCCCCCCCCCCCCCCCCCCTCTTCGACACCCACTACCCCGACAGACCTTCATAATCCTAGGGGTCCTTGAGCGTGGGCCCGGGTGAGCGCGGAGGCCCCCGCTCAAGAAAAGGCTGCTCGGTGGACGCGCGATCAGAAGGGGGAGGGTACGGCCACATGCCGGAAAACCGACAGGTACCCGGGTACCAGACAGAGAAAAAACCGGGGAAATGAGCGGGGAAAATTCAGGCGCGGAGGCAGGAGCGCTAGTTTTTTCTATGTCTGTGTGTCTCGGTCCCCCCCACCTGTCCTCGAGGTGATGGGGGACCTCGACACGGAGGACCGCCGCGTCGGTGGACGCGGCAAGACCTTGGGGCGGGGTTTACGGGATGGAGCGGCGGGATCGACGAGCGACCGCGCGAGGAGGGGTTTTTTGCCAGCCTTTCCCCTCCTACCTTCGGCAAGACCGAAGTCACGCGGGAGCTAGATTAGGCTGGCCCGTCGTCCCTCCCGAACGCCGACCGGCCTAGGCCGGTCGACACCCCGGTTCGGTGGGAGCGGGCCGTGCATCGTGAAGGTCGAGCAGCAGTTTAGTTTTGCATTTCTAGACAAGTGGATTTAATTTTAGATCTGTTTTTCTCGATTACAAAATTATTACGTTGTTACGGCTTAGGTGGGAGGACTGTGGCAATTACTGCGGTTGCTTACAGTTATATAACTCCCGAGGAACGTCGACACACATTGCAGATAGGTGTGTCGATAAGAAATGTACCTGGTCGGAGAGACCCGGGCCCAACTTGCTAATAAGTCATGTATGCCGAAGTAGAGTGGCCCGTGAGACAGCACTCGGTCCAGTTTGCCGGGACATGTTGTAAACAATTTCAATTTCAATTTCAATATCACTAATGACCAATGAGTGCATGTGCAATGTCATGTAATGTATTGTTACATGACAATATTCGTCGCACTCGTACCCTCCCCCTCTTGGGCAAGCCAAGAGGCCGACCTCCGCAGTGATCTTGGGCTCCATTGAAATTATCATTGGGATTGAGGAATCCGCGATGGGCAAGCGTGCACAAAGTTGATGTACGCGTGAGTTTGGCATACGCGTGCCATTCAAGCATTCGGGTGTCTCTAGGAAATCTTGAAACGCCTTATTACGATGTACCTCGTTCAACCGGTGCCATGCATGTGGAATCTCGTCATCGTTGAAGTGCTACATAAACAACAATTATTTTCCACGTCGGCCATCAACTCGTTGGCGGTGACCCACTCAACATCCTCTTCATTCTCAACATTGACGATTACAACACCCATGGCCGACAACATGGTATGAAGCAACGAGTCCGACAACAACTCTCACAAGCGCAGCACCACTTTGTCTTCCAAACTCACACGAGATTGAGACTCAAGAGAACGACCACCAACGGCGTCCGCCCTGAGCCTCCGGAGGTCTTTCATTGATTTGGTGGCCCTCGACTGCGACGGGCCCTCGTCGTTAATATGTGACATGGGTGCTAAACTTCTAAGGCCGGAGCATGAAACCGCTCGTAATGAGTCGTTGTCTAGTTCTTGAGTCGTGACGCTCCCACGCAATGGTCCGCGACGGTGCTTGGTGATAGTACTGCGGGGAGCTGTCGTGCCATGGCATAGAGGAAGCGTAGCGACTGTGCCGTCTGGTAGCTCAATTTCTGCGATTCTCGCGGCGCTCCCACGCGTAACGGTGAGTCGTGTCCGTCGCTGATCCGGCGCGTCGACAAGTATCCTTCGGAAGGACCGTGTAGGAGGATTGCGGGTCGTGCCTATTGACGTGGGCGCCTTCACCCGCGATAGCTGAACCGCAGATTGCTGATTGCCAACACTATCGAGAAATTGCGGAGATGACATTGTGCTGTGATTTGGGAAATTCTGGACATCCAACACTTGACTTTCATTTGCCTTTGTGTTTGTAGAGATATGTAATGATCGTTTCGCTTTCTATCACGTCTGAGGAAGTGAGTATCCGCTCACGTCTGAACGGCGTCTCACTTATAGCTGTTGCCTTGTTTATCTGCTACGGAAGTGTCCCCCGCCGCGCAGGCATTTTAATAACAACATAGGTAATAAATGTAAATGTTATACATGGTCACCCGCGTGGAATGACCCTAGTATGATTAGATATCGCGTACAATTACGTGGTAAATATGCCTCTATATGGAGTTACTATCAAATATTTTCTTACAAGAAAAAGCAGCATAAGCCACCAAGCAAAAAGAATAAATTAGGAAAAACCCAAAGCCCGAGGATAGGGAAGGCATGTGCGGTTCATATTTTCCATACTCTTTCTTCTGCTCTTGGATCCACTCCGGCAGATGGCACTCTGGGATCCTATCTCCGCGACGCTTTTCAGGAGGGCAGTTCTGACGCTGGGGCATGCCTTCCTGTTCCTCGAGCTTTGGGTTTTTCCTGTTTTCTTCTTTTTGCTTGGTGGCTTATTATGCTGCTTTTTTCCTCTTTCTTCTTTTTGCTTGGTGGCCTTCACTGCTTTTTCTTGTACGACAGTTTCACAATATCGATGCAACTCACTAAGTAATACCGATATTGCGTATACGGTACAAAAAATAATCTGTGCGTGCGCTGTCCCGTATCGTGCATGTACAAGTTACTTGTAGCGATCATGTCGATCTTTATTACGAAGAGTGAAAAATATCTTGGGTGAGGCCCGCACGGGACAGTCAAAACGCGTTTCGACAGTTGATCGTGGTACGTTTGGTTCCTTCCCGCGGGGTACAGTGATGTAAAATACCGCCCAAAACCCCATACATACGCTGAAACTTTATCAAAGCGGGTGCCGGGTTTTCCATCATGAACGACGTGGCTGTTCGTGAGCTTACTTCCAGCTAAACAACATGGAACACCAATCGGCTGACCGATTGTAATCCATAATGAGATTTTTTCTAGTACATCACTATCAGTAGCGAGCAAAACCCTTATTTTGGACATGAACCTATTTTGAACAAATAGCGGTTTAGGCCTACCCTAGCCCACCTAGACGAGGTCATTTCAAGACACAAACCCTATCATAGAACCCCCTCAGAGACCCTCTGATGGGGCCGTGTTGGCGGCTGGTCGAGCTCGTCGCGTTGGTCAGCAGAGAGAGCGCATGTGATGGGATTTGCTGACCAAGTCGCACCATAGCACCTATCAATTTCGACCAACCCACTCGAGAAGCGTGCAAATCACTTAATAGTGGCTTGAATCTCCCCATACTACCCACCCACCCGTCATACAAGTCCTTGGCGAGCCTCTTGTCGGTTGTCGCGCGTATCTGCTCATGCTGCGCCGCTTGCCGCAGTTTGGGTCTCGGTACATACAGCCCCCCTTTTCTCGATTTTCAAAATTTTCAACAACAACGTCGACTTCGCAGCGATCCCCGCTATTCGCTATCGATCTCCGCTATGGGCAGCGGCTTCCTTCCCGCTCGTGGCAAATATCGAGCCTACACTCTAGAAAGCCTCGCCAAGGCAGTCGACGAAGGTCGTCGAGCAATTGCGAGTGGCAAGGCCGGTACTGAAGGTTACTATCTCTCTGCAATCGCAGCAAAGCACGGTATCCCATGGCCGACCCTCCGACGCACCCTGAAAACCGCCGACCTTGGAAAACCTAAGCTTGACAAACGAAGTGGACTTACGAAAGAGCAAGAGGATGCCCTTGTGCAATCTGTGGTGGTGCATCATTCAGTTGGCTAGTGTCTTACAACAGATGATATCATTTACAAAATAAACCACTTAATACAACACGTCCATGGATATTGCCAAACCACCGCGACGCTGGACAACCCGGTCCCGTACGTGCCGCCATGAAAAGCATAGCAAAAGAGAAAAGCACACTCGTCAAGCTAAAGGCAGAGGCAAACAAGCATATGGATGGCGTTCTTGACATGTTGTATGCAGTGGAGGGTGCCCGCTCGACTGTTGATACTTATCACGACAAGTACGACTACCTTCTACAATGCGCGGGCAAGGAGCCATTGGACCACCCAAAGAACACGGACCCTAACCTAAACGCTGATAGAGAGACACTTTGCGACAACGCAACAATCGATTTGGAGCGTATTGAGGCCGTTGTGGTTGAAGTAGAGCTTATGTGCGGGGAGTGTGAAGAGGAACTCGTGAGCCGGGCGGTAAAAAGGCCGATACCGTTGCGGCCCGCAAGCGACACGCTACAATGGCAACCCATCAAGCACCCAAGCGTATGGCTCTCGAAGACGTCACCAACACTCAAAACAATAGCCCCGCTATCTACGAGCCTACCCCACTTATCAAGAACGGCGCAAGTGTCCTATTGTCAGCAGCAAAAGCGAGTGAAAGCATGGAACTTGGTGTGGGAGCGGGAGGTACCGACATGGACGCACCTCATCGTGGCGGCTCCCGTGGCGAGTCTTCGCCTTCCGCCGAGCCTCCTTTTGAAGAACGTGCTCCCAGAGGCTCAGCCAAGCTACTTTAAGAGTTGTAGGCAGCTTGGAGTGTTTTGAGGGGCGTATGAGGTCATTGTAGTGAGCTTCAGGAGTGGTTGTCCAAAATAGGGCCACCGGCAGTTCTCGCCCAACTTCACCGACTCATCCTGTCACAGCTGACAGCACCGCTACAAACGGAATCCGTGGCTGAAACTTTGCACGTACTTAGGCTAGCACTAGGGCTTTCTCTTGGACGAAACCCCGCCTCAAACCCTTGTGTAATGATGACGTAATGCCATTTTACCTGAAATGTTGTCCAAAATAAGGGTTTTGCTCGCTACATGTATACGTTCACAGTTCTGAACATTATCAGCACTGAATACCCTTATAGTTAATGAAGCGGATGTCGGGGCGACTCGTCACCCCCTCTGAGTTCTTCTCGAACTTGGTCTTCTCAACACGGCGCACAGTGATGTCAGGAGACTGGGGGCTAGTAGCAACGCCGAATAAACCGGAAACCACGGCGTCAAGGGCAAGTTTTGAGCCTCGGATGCCGTGATAGTGCAAGACACTCATATCCGCGGGGAGGCCGTCGCTACCGTTGGGGAGTTGAACAAACATCGTAGGATATGTGAGAACCTCGACGCCAACCCCGAGTGCGCCGAGAGCCTCGGAGACGATTTTTGCAAGGGCCGTCACCAACCAAGAGTGAGCGGTGTGGACCGCAGCATCTCCGCCGCATCGAGCCAAGTGGTCAACAAAAGCAGTGGCCCGCGCATCCTCCGACATTTCAACACCCGCCGACGGGAACGCACCCCGCACAACTTCAACCGAAATATGGCAAGAAGCAAAAGCCGTGGGATTGCGTAGAGTAGAGAGGATGCGGGATGAAGGTAGGACGACGATGCGACCGGCCGCGACGCGGAAAACTGTGTGACGAGTACGGTCCTCCAACAGTACATTGCAGGACATTGTACATGTACTCGTTACTAATTCCAATTCGTGCTTTTCCATCGGACGGACGTACAACGTGGGTACGTCGCTACTGCAATATTCAAAAGGGTTCTCATGCGTACTGTACGACCAGTACCTCCCGGTACGTACATGTACGCACAGTCAATCTAACTAGCCAGAAGACACGCCTAAGCGAGGTTTCCGATGTAGAATGAGCCGCGTCGTGATTCTCCATGCTAGTCGAGCCGCGTCTCTAGACAGTTGACGACGGTTAGACAGCCCTAACCCATGACATGTAAGCGAGACAAGCACGCGTAAGCTATTTGGGCAGAAACCTATTTAAGCCTTGTGCATTAGAGGGAGGTGACGGAACCACTTAACAATACCTTTGTTCACTTACAATATATTGCTAAAGTACAAGCGGTGAAACATCCTCTCATCATCTACCATCTTCTGCATTGTCACTCTGACATCAAGCAGCAATAGAACTGGACTGATTAGAACTGATTTGTACTAGCATTTAGTCACAGAAGGCCAACTGCCACAATATCCCTCATTGCTCTTAAAGGCGTTGGCCCTACGTATACTAACACAGCTTTGTGGCAAGATAGCCTTGGTCACCCCGGTAGGGATACCATGACGCTCGTTCACCGCGGGAGAGACCTCACATGAGCGAAGTATGCTAGTCACATTCCTCTTCTCTCTAGTGAGCCATGCATTTTAGCCAAACTGTGCCTTGCGGTCGTCAAACAACGACAAGGGACCAAGCCGGCAATTTGTTTTCATGTATTCAACTTTGATATCTTCGACCCACTCAAGGAGACGGGGCCGGGCGGAGCCAAATACATGCTCGGTGTAATTGATAACTTCTCTAACTACATTTGGCTCCTTGCACTCCCGAACGAAAAAGCATTTGTTTCCACTCTCTCCTCCGTTATCACAGACATCACAAACTCGCACACTTACTTGCATGCTGGTCGTGCCCTCCGGCCGACTATAAAGGTCGATTGCGATCCCAATCACCTTGACGTTGCATGTCGCACCATGGTCTCCTCCTTGGGGTACATCGCTCAGCTCACGGTGCTAAGGCTAGGGATCAGCCATCGATGCATCGTCGATAGTATCATCATCACCCGGTGATAGTGCCATCGATGTGATAGGTTGCGACATCGACATCGACACGATGGCAGTAGTGCATGCATCAATGCCATCAATTATCAAAACAATTGTAAAATATTGATTATTCAAGCCCGATGCATCGATATATTGTCCCAAATATCGATACATCGGCGATAATATCGGCTTAAATTGCCATCGATGTCAGCATCTCAAACTATCAACACCATCAACATCGACAATCCAAGATATCAATACCATCAACATTGACGTTGCAAAATATCATTACCATCAACATCAACAAAATTCACTTGATCCCTAGCCTTACACGGTGCCCTTAACTCACAATCTACTCGCCAAAATGGGGGGCATGTGGGCCACTCTCGTAGACTCAGCTACTGCCATTATGCAGCATGCCAACTGCCCCCCCCCTCCCCGGTTTTGGGGTCTTGCCATGCGCACAACGGTATGTTTTTGAAACTGCCTTCCCACATCCGCCGCCTTCGGCGGTTCCGGTGGCGTCCCTTACTGTCGCTTTCATGGCGACCCTTTTGACATCTCTCACCTCAAGGTTCTCGGCTGCACTGCCTACCTCCGCATGAAAGACCGCTAAAGGGAAAAGCTCTCTCCTGAAGCCCTTCGTTGCATGTTCATCGGGTACTAAGACGACGGCCCGGGCTATTGGATTCTGAACTTTGCCACCGGGAAGCTCGCGTGCACCATCCCCGAGGCGTTTGTCGAATCCTCACCCGCACATGTTCCACCACCCACGCCGGCCGCCTCTTGCGCCTCTCAAGCCCCTCAACTGCCTAGTCTCGAGCGAGGGGGAGGGGGGGGGGGGGGGGTGGGGGGGGGCGGGGCACCATCGCCAATCTGTCACGCGCCGACACAATGCGGATCACAGCCTCTACTAGTAGCCCCTTCGGGCTCTGGAAAATCCCTCATAGGACATGCCCGCTCTTATCACGCCTCTTGAACCTATACCTCCTATACCTATACACCATGAACCACCTTGTGCATGGTATATACATTGTTCATGTGTAAGTAGATGATATCCCGATCGTCTCCGACTCCATGAAGTGGATCGAGTCGGCGAAGCGGTCCATCGGGGAACGGTTTTTCATGACCGATATTGGCAAGGCCAAGTTAATACTCGGGATGGACATCGTGCGGAACAAGGAGGCTGGAACCTTTAGCATATCTCAAGAACCGATCACCAAAGAGACCCCGGAGCGGTATGGTGTGTTGGGCAGCACGCCCTCCAAAGTCCCTATAGCACTCACTAACTATCGAGACCCAGAGGTCGCATCGGGCCAAGACAAAGTTCCCCTCTCGCAACCCGAGCGTGAAACCTTCCGTGCCATCCTCGGATCCGTGATCTCCATTTGCATTTGTACAAGGCCGGACATTGCGTTTGCGGTCAATATCATCACCAAACGATAGATAGCCCCCACAAATTTGTCCATGAAGCCTTTGAAACGCATGCTATGTTACTGCATAAATGGGTCAAGGCCCATGGGAATCACCTATGTAAGGCAGTCGCGGAACAATGCCGACGACATCAATAAAGCGTTCACGGAATCAAGTTGGGTAGCAAACATGACCACCGGATGAACACAATCAATAGAGGTGGTCATACTCAATGGTGGAGCAGCCAACTGGACTTCCCAGCAATGTGAGGTAGTTGCTCTACACCATCACGGAATCGGAACACGTAGCAGTCGGTCACGCCGGTTAGAGCGTTGTGCAATTTCGGCAATTGATGTAAGATGTCCACCAACAATAGCGTGGTGCCACAATTGTCTATGAAGACAACGAAGGAGAATACAAGCTCGCCAGCAACCACATGGCTTCGAACATGGCGAAGCAATTTGACATAAAGCACTACCACACTCGAGAGCTAGTGGATGCGAAGATAGTCGTGGTTGTATCTGCGGGCACGGCAGACATGTTGGCGGATGGAGTGACGAAAGCGTTGCCGGAGCCGAAGCACATCATGATATTCAAACGATTCATGAAAGCGGCACAAAATGGAGGATACTTTGTTTACATTATTGCGAATGATCTCGAGAGACTCTTATAGTGCATCGTTGCCACTTTTAAATCCGGACGGTTCTTACGTCGTACTTGAAACACTCGATATCGGTGGTCTGAATCTTTCGCCCGCCAAGACGGGGTTACTTCGTGCTATGAAGCATGAGAGTGAGTTCCTTTACTTTGGTTACGTGACTCAATGGGAAACTTTTCGTCGTGCAATCTAGACATCCCATGCACTCTTCCATAACAACACGACTATCCCGAGGCAGTTTTTCATATACCCCGGTTTTCGTCGGTTGACTCTGGTCATGTCTGGCTTCTCATTCGTGGTTACATTAATCAGTTGTGTGGGGAGACACCGACTGATTTACGTGTGGGCAGCGCACGCCTATACGTACGACCAATTTGGCTAGCTTATCTGTGACCCTTACTGAGACTCAGCGCAAAGCAGTTGTTAGCTCGCCGTTTCAGTCCGGTGCGGACGCCCGTGACTTGGAAGATTGGCTCGAGGCGCAACCTCAGCGCTTTTTCTTGCTCGGAATTACGGCTGACTCTTACGACTGAGTTATTTGGGAAACTTCAAAGTTTTCTGGGCACCTGAATGGTTGGTGGTTGAACCGGAAAGTGCAAGCCGCCATTCCATCTACTTTTGACATGCTTGTCGCGGAACTGCGGAAGACAATTTTTCTCCCTAATATCCAAGATGACGCGATTAACGCTCTGCTTAACCTTACGCAAGGAAGCATGAGTTACGCTCTCTACACCCAGCGGTTGAACGACTTCTTATGTCGGTCTCGTCAAAAGCTTACGGCTGACGTTCAATGCGTTCGCTTCATCAATGGTATGGCTAACTTCGAGTTAAAGACTCAGGCTATGTCACATCGCTCTCTGAGAGGTAACAACGTTCATCTAGCGGAGCTACAAAACTTCATGAATGACTTTGTAACTGATTCGCCACATCTCGGCGGAATGAGGTCTACAGGTGAGCCATCTACATCGCCTGGAGGAGGACAACCAACCAAGAAGCGCAATTTTGAGGACCCGTTGGTGGGAGCCTCTAAGATATGCAAGCGCAATGGTGGTGGCCGTGGTCGTGGCCGTGGACGAGGCGGCAATTAAGGTGGTGGTCGTGGCCAACCTTCTCCAACCTCTGGCCAAATTGATTTCAGCGCTATCGCAAATGCGGTGACTCTTGAGGAGCGCAAGAATCTCATTGAGGAGGGACTCTGTTTCAAGTGTCACAAGAAGGGACACCGACTGTTTCAGTGCCCTGAATTGAAGAGCAAAGCGGCAGTGGGAGTGCCCCCGTCTAATAAGCAATGATGGTGGCAAGGTTGTTCTACTAACGAACTGGAGCAGTCGGCTGCATATATTGTTCGTTCTGAGTCAATGTTAGCGACATAGATCGTCGACACACACTCGACATCTCCATCGACTACAATCGCGACACATGTAACTTTAGTAGCACGTCGTCGTCGTCAAACAACGTAGAGACAGAGTCGTAAACCTGTAACCAGACGTTGGATTGATTGGAAAGTGGTTGACTGTGTTTTCGAACCTATGCACGCACGATGTGATTTTACTTTGGAGGGCTATGCTAATGATGAGGGTTTAAACTCGCACGGTGACTTACCTCATTGTTCGCCGAGTGACTCGATTCTTGAGAGGGACTTGTCAGGAGAACGGGTGTTAATTAATCCACCCCGGGAGTTGCCTGAACATGTTGGACAGCATTTTGAGAGTTGTCGTCGAGCAGCTCCAACATCTACGATGGCTGTTTTTGTTCTGCCAAAGTGGGCAAAGTTCAACCAGCTCACTAAACACTGGAAATTCTACCATGAACTCCCAACTCGAACAAAGCTGTTTACTCGTCAGTCACTGGAGAACTCAGCTCAACATGAAGTGGTTGCTCCAGCTCCTTGGCATGTACAGCTGTGGTTAGTCGACGCCGATTGTGATTTTTACGATCTAGCTTCGCTTACATAACCTGACCAACCCATCTCGGTACATGTGTCTCCTTTCGACGCGGAAGAGTCCATCGCTACGCTACAACAATTTTCTCCGCCGGCCACAACTCTCTTGACTGACCTCACGGAAGCTCGACCGTTAATTCGCACCGAGCTGACCGTGACAACTCCTGGTGGTGGACACCATATTAATGGCTTGGTGGATTGCGCAGCGACTCTTGACTTCGTTTCTCAGGACTTCGTACGACGCTTTGCTTTACATACTCGAAAGTTTTTGACCAAGACACATGTTTGACTTGCCAACGGACAGCGTGTGACTTCGTCGACGGTATGTGATGTTACATTTGAGCTGGCTCGCCACGAATTTTAACGGACTTTTTACGTCTTACGTGATTTACGTGCTGCTCATTTAATCATGGGTTTACCATGGCTTGATGAAGAAAATGCCTCTTTACAATTTGGTCCAACCAGGGTTTTTACGCTAATGGACGGCACAGCTATGGAGACTACGCTCGAGGAACGACGTCCTGAATGTCTCTCGATGTCTTCTACCAAGGTTCAGAAACTCATGCGCAAGACGCGCCGCAGCAGAGGACGTAGTCCTGAATTTTACGTAATTGAACTTATGCCAACCGCTGACCAACCAACTGACTTTCACATTGGAGAGGAGCTAACAACAGATCAACGTGAAAACTTCCGGTCGTCACTCTACGATGACTTCCCGGAGTTACTGCAACATGTCGACTATCCACTTGTAACCCGACAGTGGGATCATCCCATTGAAACAACTAGCCCGATGAAACGTCAACGACTGAACAAATTGTCACCCGTAGAGCGCGCTGAGCTAAATCGACAGCTCAAAGACGCAGTGGACAGTGGTTTTATCCGTCCTAGCTACAATGAGTTCGACTCGCCAATTCTTTTTGTGCGCAAGGCGGATGGCTCGCTTCGTCTATGCATTGACTACCGTGGCCTTAACGAAGTTACGCGTAGAGATGCTTACCCACTTCCGCGTGTGGACGACATCCTTGATGAGCTGAAGAACGCGAACTTCTACACACACCTCGATCTCGCCTCCGGCTTCTGGCAAGTTCGAGTGCGTGACCATGACATCCACAAGACAGCGTTTCAGACCCTGGATGGTTTAATGGAATGCGTCGCCATGCCGTTCGGACTGTGCAATGCACCGGCTACGTTCCAGAGGATGATGAATGACATACTTCGCGACTTTTTACTTAAGTTCGTTACTTTCTACCTCGACGACGTGTGTATCTACAATCGCACTCTGGAGGATCACCTGGAGCACATGCGTCTTGTGCTACAACGATTCAAGGAGGTGGGCTTGAAGTTACGCCTTAAGAAATGCTTCTTCGGCCTTCAAGAGATGGAATATCTGGGCTATACGGTGTCCGCTGGTAAAATTTCGGTTTCTACAAAGACAGTCGAGGCCGTGGCAAACATGCTAGTGCCTACGACGCAGAAGGAGGTTCGCAGTTTCGTACAGCTGTGCAACTTCTATGCCAGATTAATTCATCATTTCAGCGACCTTACGGCTCCATTGACGGACTTAATGCGGAAGTCACAACCACAGAAGATTACGCTGACGCTTGCATGTTTGGAAGCCTTTGAGACTCTCAAGTTACGGCTCATTTCCGCGCTAGGCATGATCCTTCCGGAGGTCAGCTCGGACTCGACGTTCACAGTGGCTACATATGCTTCAACAGTGGGGATTGCAACAGTTCTGTTGCAAGACCAAGGAGGAGCCCTTCAAGCAGTCTCTTAATCTCTTATAGGGCGCGTAAGCTGAATCCAGCTGAGCGTGGTAAGACTTACTCGGCGTACGACTTAGAAGCCTTGGCCGTATGCGAAGCTGTCAAGCATTGGAGGTGCTATCTTGAAGGGTGCTCTAAGTTCCTTGTCGTAACAAACCACGACACACTGCAACATGTGCTCAGGCAACCGAACAATAGGTTGAACAAGCGGCAAGCAAGATACCTGCGGGACTTGCAACCGTTTGTGGGCTCAATGACACTTGCATATCGCAAGGGAGCTTTGAACGAAGCTGAACCGTTGAGCCGGCGTTCAGACTTCGTACCTCATGCCACAATTTCATTATTTTGGGATGGCGAGGTGCCGTCACATCGAGAATGACGACGGAAATCCCAACTATTGTTTGAAGACGCACAATTAAAATCACTGATTGTTAACGCATTGCAACTGAGATCTTAGTTCACTGATCTCATTCTCGAGGGGTACTCCAAGACTCGTTTTACGGGGACGAGAGTGAGTGGACGAAACACAGCCGGATAAAAGCTAAAGCTGGATATTTTTGGCGCCTCGATCGCCTATGTATTCCGCGGAACTCTGAGCTCCGACTGAGATTGATCACGGAGCTGCACGAAAGTTCGTCAGCTGGTCACATAGGAGTTGCTAGCACTCTTGCTAACGCGCTCGACAGATTCTGGTGGAAATGACTTCGCCAAGATGTGAAAGATTTTTGTGAGCGCTGCGTCATATGTCGACGAGCAAAGACTCGACCGCAGATGGCTGGGACTCTTTACCCATTGCCAATTCCACCTAGACCGTTGCACACAGTTGGTCTTGACTACCTAACACACTTGCGTGAGAGCAATGGCTTTAACTGTGTGCTGATTGTAGTAGACCATCTAACTCGAATGGCCCACTTTCTGCCGTGTACAAAGACTGTTACTGCCGAAGAAACTGCAACTTTGTTTTACAGGGAGTCTACCGATTACATGGACTACCTCGTGTGCTGGTCAGTGATCGCGACCCGAAATTCGTCAGTGGCTTCTGGCAGACACTTGGGCGACGCCTCGGAACGCGCTTGAACATGTCTTCTAGTCGACATCCTGAGACAGATGGACATGCAAAGCGCGTGAACATCACATTCTAGCAGCTTCTTCGTTACTTTTGTTGCTTTGGCGGCTCTGATTGGACAACACTATTACCACAAGTGGAATTTGCGTACAACGCCTCTCGAGCACTCGGAATTGAACACACACCGTTCGATGATAATTTTGGATTCTCTCATGAGGAGCCTCCATACCTGTTGTTTAGCATGCGACCGTCGATTCCGGTTTCGCAAGACGCAACCGAGCGGTTACGATTGTTACAGGAAGTACATACCATGGTACGATTTGTGTTACAGCTACATAAAGACGAGATGCAAGTGGGCACATAACCGTCTTCAACACTACACTTCGCCAGAGGAGACAAGGTGTCAGTCGTTACATCAAACCTTTTTCTGCGCCGGCAGCCTAACCGAAAGCTCAGAGGCAGACAGCTTGGACCTTTTTCAGTGGAGGAGCAGATTGGAAAACACAGCTACAAATTGAAACTTCCAGCGACAGTACCCTTACATCATGTGTTCCATATGAACAACTTACGACCCTGCTCTACCGCTCCACTACGACTAGTTGTTCCAGTAACTCTACCTGAAGGAGACGACGAGGAGTTTGACGTCTCGCACATCTTTGTTATGTGCATCAAGTCGTTACTTGGACGCCGAGGCAAATATCTCCTCTTCATGACGCACTTCAGTGATGACGACATTCCACCTGTATGGCACCGGTTGAACGAGGTGCATCGAACTACGGCGTTACAAGAATTCTTCGAGACGCCCCAATGGCACAAATTTGCCAAGACTTGGGTGTACATCGACTTCATGCACGCTCACCCATCGCGCATTCATGAGTCCTAGTAGCTGCTTCAGTAAAGGAGCTTAGACCACGGAGGTCTTCCTTCCGGCGGCCTCAAAAATATGTCAAGGGGGGGAGGGTACGAGTGTGACGAGTACAATCATGCAACAGTACATTGCGGGACATTGTACATGTACTCGTTACTAATTCCAATTCGTGTTTTTCATCGGACGGACGTACACCGTGGGTACATCGCTACTGCAATATTCATACGGGTTCTTATGCGTACTGTACGACCATTACCTCCCGGTACGTACAGGTACGCACATTTAATCTAACTAGCCAAAAGACACGCTTAAGCGAGGTTTCCGCGTCGTGATTCTCCATGCTAGTCGAGCCGCGTCTCTAGACAGTTGACGACGGTTAGAAAGCCCTAACGCATGACACGGAAGCGAAACAAGCAAGCGTAAGCAATTTGGGCAGAAACCTATTGAAACTCAGTGTAGTAGAGGGAGGTGACAGAACCATTTAACAATTCCATTGTTCACTTACAAACATATACTGCTAAAATACATGCAGTAAGACATCTCCTAATCTTCTCCTATCTACACCATCACACTGTCTTCAAGCACCGACAGAACAGATTTGTGCTAGCAATTAGCTGAAGAAGGACAATCGCCACAACTGTGTCGTTGTGCTCAAGGAACTTGTCACGAAGCTCGCTTAGGCGACCCAAAATAGGCGGGTCCGAAGCTAGAAACGCAAAGGCACCGTGGCCGAGAAGCGATAGAAAGCGCCTAGACTCCGGCCGAGCGTAGTTAGAAAACCTGGGAGCGACGCAGCTTCGCGAAGCGAGGCAAATTTGCGCGCTCACTGATGTCGGCTTGTTGGTTTGGAAAGATGTCCGTGGCAAACGCAGAAAGTGGTACGAGCAAGGGTAAGCTATCAAGGGACAGAGCAATCTCCTCGTTCTTTGATATGGTTTTTGCTACGCAGCCTGCGCGAGCCCCCGCTGGACGTAGCGGGGGAAGCATCGCTAAGGCTGTGGTTATCAAGGATTCGGACTCGGCGAGAGCGTGAGAACCGCACGCAGCATGTAAGCGCGCCCACGACGAAGCGAGTTCTAACGACCAGACGGGTTCGCTGTCGTCGTCGTCTCCGTCCGGTGTACCATGCGTGTGGGACACCACTGTGGTCATAGCTCTCGCCAACCGTCCATACATGGTCGGCACCATCGGGCCATCTGCGGGAAGGCCCAATATCTCAGCCGCCACAGCTAGGGTGGCATTGTCAGCGCGCTCGAGCCTTGGAGAGAGATCGAGGATCTGATCGCTTGGAAGGGCTACCCCAAGAGGTGGCTCAAGCCCCGCCTGCTAAGTGCTTATCGCAGCAAAGCTTCTGATGAGATCAATGAAGCCATGGTTGCAGACGCCAAGCAGGTGATGGATAATTTTGGGGTGGAGCATGATGAAGACCTCCTGAGACTTTTGTTCTTGGAGGATGCCATGCTGGACGGAGACGACCGGCACCAATAACAAAGCGAAGGCGGTCCCGACCCAGAGAGCGAGGACGACTCAGACTCGGACTCAGACGACGAGATCGACGCCCAACCCCCTCCAAGCAAAGTTGGCTTTTATGATACACATGCTTGATGTGTGTAATCTCTGCTACTGTGTCCTCGTCCCTTTGCATGACATGCTTTAGTTTATAGGGCGAATTCTGTATGATTTTTGCATCATTACATGACACAGCCATCATTGTAACTATTTACCTCCTTCACACAATACATTTGCCCCCGGCTCACCCCCCCAAAAGACCCCATGCAGTCCCTGTGAGGGGGGTTGATTGCTGCTAAGGTGTAATGCACAAAAACCCTGCGAAGGTAAATGCTCAGAAAAAAAGCTCCTCAGGTGGGTGCTCAAAAACATGCTAAGGTACATGCTCCCAAAAAAACTGCTGAGGTGAGTGCTAAAAAACATGAGGGGGGTTGATTGCTGCTAAGGTGTAATGCACAAAAACCCTGCGAAGGTAAGTGCTCAGAAAAAAGCTGGTGAGCAGGTGAATGCTCAAAGACATGCTAAGGTAAATGCTCAGAAAAAACTACGGAGCAGGTGAATGCTTAAAAACATGCTAAGGTAAATGCTCAAAAAAACTGCTGAGGTGAGTGCTAAATAACATGCTTAGGTAAACGCTCAGAAACAAATTGCTGAAGTAAATGCTCAAAAACATGTAATAAAGGTAAATGCTCAAAAAAAAAAAACTCCTGAGGTGAGTGCTCAAAAACCTGCCAAGGTAAATGCTCAGAAAAAAACATGCTGAGGTGAATGCTCTAAAAGGTGCTAAGGTAGATGCTCAGATAATAACATGCTGACGTGAATGCGCATAAACATGTTTAGGTAAATGCTCAGAAAAAAACAGCTGAGCACCTGAATGCACAAAAAACACGGCAAGGTAAATACTTGGAAAAAACTGCTGAAGTAATTGCGCAAAAACATGCATAGGTAAAGGCTAAAAAATGCTTAGGTAAAGGCTTAAAACATGCTAAGGTAAATGCTCAGAAAAAACTCCTGAGATAAACGCACAACAACATGTTTAGTAAATGCTCAGAAAAACTGTCGAGGTGAATGCTCGAAAACATGCGAAGGTCAACGCTCAGAAAAAAACTGCAGAGATGAATGCACAACAACATGTTTGGTAAATGCTCATCAGGAAAAAAACTGCTGAGATGAATGCTAAAAAACATGTTTAGGTGAATGCCAAAAAGACTTAGTATCCAAATCGAAGTTAAATCGCACGGATGCTGATTTCAATTACAGCATGTTTTTTCACGACTGTTTTGACCGTTGCTCTAGAACCATTCTTAACACTCTAGCTCCGCGGCTGGACATGTTTTCTAGTCGCTTGCTCTTGCTGGGCGCAATACGGTCAGCTTGCTGTCTATTCCGTGTGACTGCTGCCTTGAATGCCTCTACCTCCGCGTCCCGACCAAAGAGCTTGAAGCTGCCGCGTTCCTGCTGACAATACCGGTAGCTGCGCCTCAGTTGATGCTCCCACAGCGCCTAGGCCACTATCAGCTACGCCTCTGCAATCACTAGCTGCTTGCTGTGCCGCATGTGCCTGTTGCAAGTGTCCGACTACGTCCACTGATGCGGAACGAGTGGCGGCCATGCTGACAACCTCTATGCGTTCTGCCGCTACCAAACCAAAGGTTCTTTATCTACTACCCCCACCGGTTCCTTCTCCTCGCTGCCTGCGCTACTGCCCCCGCCACGGCTGCTTCCACCGAAGACTCAAGTGCCGTCCCTCCCTTTGTTACCAACTCACCTGAGTCGAAGGAAACATATTGCTCCGTCGAATCTTCCACCCCCATTCTGCCCGCCACCGGCACTCCAGCCTCAACACGCCCGCATCCCGAGCGATGAGTCTTCCGGGAGCCTCGACCAGCGGCTTGCTTGCGCTCATTAGTTGCTTGCCCGCTGGCAAGGGCACGTTCCTCGCGCGCGACGGCCTCCCGCGCACCACAAATGCCTATAACATATAAAGACATCGTCAGAAACGTATTGTGTCCATTTATTGCAAGTATCAGAAATATGAAATAATACAATATACTCAAAACAGCTCTGCACGGTAAACCTCACAAAATAGATAATTGAAAGGCATTAGTAGTCAATGTGGAAAAATTGGTTACTAGTTAGCTTACCTGTTTTGTTGTAAGCGAGCTTGGGGTGCTCCCGCTTGTATCCGGCGCGCTCACGCATGAAGCGCACCTCGGGGATGACCCAGGCCGCAAAAACCTTCCGTAGTATGGGCTCTCGGAACAATTTCTTTAAGTCCGGGTGAAGCACAAAGGTCTTCAAAGTCTGTTTCACGTATACTTGAATGGCACATAAAAGCATAATTAATTCGCTGTAAATAGATAATAGCATTAACGGCAAGGAGGCGTCATATTCAACGGGGTCGGTAGATGTTGGAATACAAGGATGGCACGCGCGAAGGGGAAGGGGGGGGGTTACCTCCTAGTCTGAGTATGGTGGTAGCAGCGCCGAACGCCCGCCGTAAAACCAAGTATCCTCGCATGGTAGCGGATGGTTGTTCGCCGTGTAGACCAGTTGGGCCCCCTTGATCGCCATTATCGCAGTGGTCAAATATATCACCGACAAAGTATACTGTGTCGAGCCAGAGACAATTTACGCCGTCTCGTGCAACTCCACGGTCACCGGAGGAAGCATCAACGATATCGCGCCCGTATGCTCCGGCTGGCACTCTTCATGGTAAGGCATAAACCTAATAGGAAAGGCAGAACGGGTGAATAACAGAGGCGGAAAACATGTTGCGGCGGCAATCTTAAAAGGAGATTACATTCTGGATAAAGACAATTATGCGCGCGAAACTTACACGGCATTCGTCAGTCTTCCCGTACGAAACGTTCGAGAAGCTAGCGAGACTTCCAACTTCCTAAAAGTGCGGTCGGACATACTAGATGAATTGCGGGAAGTCCACGAAGGAAATGTTCCGAGCTGCCACAAGCAGTTGTTAGAGCGTGCGGGGAATAGAAACGCGAGAGTAGGCGTAGGTAATTACGTCTAGTAAAGCGAGGTCGTCAGCAGAGCAAACATACCTTATCAAGTTGGATTGCTAGCTCCTCACTCTAGTCGTGACATCCCCTGGAAACTTGGTAGTTTGCTTGTTTTTTCACTCGCTCGAGCCGTATGACCTGCTCCATTATGGAAACGACGCTACCAAGTCCGGCTCCTCATTGTAAGCGTCCACGTGCCGGACATATCCTCCGCCAGCTCCTCGCTCGGCCACTCTATAGTAACGAGACATCGAGCAAGGGGCACATCTTCAGCAACTAATTCCTTGATTTTTCCACGCAAAGCTACCAACATGGGTGGAGCCGGTGGTTCCGTCATGGCGCAGCAAAAGGTCAGAGGCGTCCGCTCAGTCGTGCAAATATCGATTGTTGTGAGTGGTCGGCACGGTCGGTCGTGAGCCTGTGAGCGATCGGTACATATGGTAGTGAAGAAGAAGCCACAGAGACTCACAGATTCTCCTCGGTTTTTATTTGTAGTACATCGTACATGGCCTCGTAGGTAGAAGGAGAGAAGGAGCCGTTGTACGTAAAAAATACAAAAGTTCAAACGTACCATATAGAACATTATTTTACGTAGTTATGGACACGTGCCTCTTTCAGTCGCGAGAGCTCGTCAACGATGTCGCGCGCCGCGCGGTGAATTGCCCGCGTCGCGCTTTAGTACAAGGAGATAATGTATCAGAAAAAGTACAAATGCAAGTTCGTGTACATGTAGGACTCTTCTATCTCTACTAATAACGGCACCCGTACTTCGAGATCGCAGTCGCTACCAAGAAAACTCCGCAAGGCGCACCTCGTTTGGCATTGCGTTCTCCAATCCAACCCCCCCCCCCCCCCCCCCCCCCCTCTAATCGGTGTGGAAAAGGACACCGACGCCAATGGTTAACCGGGCGTACATGCACGTGGAAAACGGCATGGTAAAGATGTCAAGATGACGCAATGTCCCCTCGCATGGACCTCGCGGCACCCGCAAGGAATCGCGTATGCCAGCCCGTCCACGCAAACCGCCCGCGAAAGGGGATTTTATATAACCCCTAGGGGCGTTGGGCTACATACGCAGCGTGGCGTACCATGCTATGCTTTCCATGCCTATGTTCATCTCGACAATGGCGAGCAACATAACAAGGTCTTGAGTGTGTTAAACCCGCGTCCCAGGACAATCCGGTGCAAAATCGTATATGGGGACTCAGATTTCAGCGACTTCTCCGCTACCTAGCGCTTTATATGTATAGTAAATTATCGGCGTACATGTGACATCCGCACACTCAAAATCCGGTATGAAAGCCCGAAGTTGTACAACCATTGCAATGAGGGAAGCAAGGTCATCAACCAAGTATAATAACGTACTTGTTGGTGAAGTTAGCTAATCGTCAAGACGCGCCGGTCCGCCGGACCACGTTTGTTCGACGGGACATCCACACGTCTTATGAGACGCTTGTCCGAGGGTCGCGTGACGTTTCGAGACTGAAGTCGAGCTAGGTTGGGCTACTTATTAAGCCATCGTTGTGGAAGGAGAAGACAACAAAGTTGTCATTTAAAAAATTTTACATTCCCCTAATTTGCAAAACATGTACGAGCTCGCGAATTCTTTATGCATTATTCATAACTAATTGTTACGTAGTCTGTTGTCTGGCAATCTGCCACACCGGCCACGCTTCTACTATGTGTAGCTCGATACGCTTTTGCTCGTGAAGCACGAAGGGCTCTCAACATGCACGCACAATTCCAATTGTATCTGCCGAGTGTCGTGCGCCCATCCGCCAAGAGAGCGGCGTTACAAACGGCATAGGCCGTGTGCCCTTGGTTTGTCTGCCGCGGGTCCGTAAATACCACCAATGAGTACCACGATCAGGGCACCTATTGGGCATGAGTGGCGGTTGGCTTGTAGTGAAAGCAACCTAGCGGGCGGTTCCTTGGCCTTTTAAGATTTATCGGTAGTTACCAAAGCGATGGCGGTAGTTCATCTAGCAAATTGCAAGTAATAGCGAAAGCATGATAAAACACGTAATGAACAAAGAGCAGCGAGCGGTGATTGTGGAGCTTATTGGCAAAACGATTGTGCCGTTGTGTAGATACCGCACGTCCCGCCGAACGGTATAATAATGGGGGGACGCCAACCTCACGCGAATGTGATAGATTTTGAAAGTAACCCTAAAAATGTCAATGGGTCGTACGGGGCATGGATGATGTCGGACTGCGGTTTGGCGGCGAGAACATGTCGTCATACGTAAACAAGAAAAGTTTAATTATTTTTAGAAGGTGGTAGCTTTTAATTGCACCTTAATTTGCTTCAATTGGAAACGCACTTCACGGCAAACATAGAGGGGCTCCTTAAGCGGTAATATTTGGCCCCATTTTCACCCACGTCAAGGACTAGAATGGCACATGGCATCACAACCACATGCTCCAACGTGTGCGGACAACACGCTCGACATAAAGTTTACATTCAATTCCCTAACCTTTGAATACTCGAGAAAAGCAGAAAATGAACGATCGCTATCGTGCGTAGGCGGGTATATATGGTCCGTGACTTTCCACTTCTTGCAAAACAAAATGCATTCCGGCGCATGAACTGTGAGAATGGCGAGGTATGGTTGGTACTAGTTGATCTTACAAAAGGTTGTTGCAACAATTGGCTATTACGGCAAGAGTATGGCCAATGCTAGAAGACCCAATGGCAAAACTATGAGGAATAGTGAATTTCCTTTCCGGGTGGCTACGCCTGCCGATGTAGTCCCCGGGTCGGCACCATTTTCCATGTTCTCGCTCTCAGCCGCAGCTTCCACAACAATCTGGACCGCCCCCCAACACACCAAGCAAGCGAACATAAACAAACCCTCGTTAGTTTTTCCGTTTAAACGGACGAATTACATTACATAGTTGGGCATGTCGACAAGAACTTCGAACAATTGCATAGTATCATGACATATCTCAATGTGTCATTCCAGAATCGAAAAAATGTGTTTAAATGGTTATCAACATGTTTATGTAAGTGTTCGCAAATTGCCGATTTAACTATGAAATTTGACAGGCTCCCTTTTTACATTTAATTGAAGCATAAACTCCATCCTCGAGTTGTTTTAGTGTTCTTATGCTGTACCCACTTTGTGATTTCTCGTTCTCAACATATTATTATCAATGCAGCACTTCCACAGTCAAACTACAAACCTTACAACGCTAACATATTCTGGCAATTGAGGATAGTAATGCAATCAAAGCATTCGTCCGATCGAGCATCTACAGTGCAATTTCCCTCTATAGTCAGTCACGAATAAAAACACCACAAAAACTTTACAACGCATTGACATGTTCGGGACGATTACAAATAAAACGAACGCTCAAATACATTTGTTAACATCTAAAGCTAAGGCCTACAGACAGTTTCACAGATTAAGTTTGCCAACGACACCCCTCTTTGCCAAACCGCAGAGAAAGCGACATGCGCGAAAGCCGGCGATATGAAGGTATTCCATGAGCATAACTTTGTCAGCATACGCAATACGACTGGTACTTTCGATTAAGTAAGCCGATGATTTGCCCCTACTTAATTTTCTTTCCTCTTGTTGATTAGGCAAATAATATCAAATATGTGTCCACATCCAAACATCAGCCGAAAAACATTTAGAAATCCTTGATTCAATATCCATAGGTCCACTTTCGGTCAAGAAATTGAAATACGAAATAAAACGT